>CAUJNA010003826.1:171175-188675 GCA_963377175.1 Effrenium voratum
TTTTTGTGTTTTGTTTTTGTGATTTTGTGTTTTTGTGTTTTTGTGTTTTTTTGTGTTTTTGTGTTTTTGTGCTTTGTGTGTGTGTGTGTGTGTGTGTGTGTGTGTGTGTGTGTGTGTGTGTGTGTGTGTGTGTGTGTGTGTGTGTGTGTGTGTGTGTGTGTGTTTGTGTGTGTGTGTGTTTTTTGAGGGTGCCCTTTTTGAAAAGAAAACCAGAACGCGCATGCCCATGCGAGAGGCATAGCTGCTCACGAGCATCCCGCCCATGCCGTTCAAGACCTGGTGCACCGCGTGCTGGATGGAGGGCGGCGGCAGGTTCCTGGCGAAAAGAAACCGCCGGGCAGCGCCTTTTGGTCACAAAATGTTGATTCTGGCCCCACATTCTGTGAACCTCAAACTTGGCCAAGAGATGCTAGTCTTGCTCTAGATGGTACTCTTGCTTTGTATTGGACTTGATTTAGGGTCCCAACTTAGAGCGGCAATCTGGGGGTACCCGGGCTTCTTGTTGTTGGTACCTGTCTTGTTTGAAGCGGAAACGGGACCATTTTGGTTTCCTCTGCTCTAAAGCTTACATGGGTTTCACGAATCTTTTCATCCGGAAGGGTACCATCCACTTGGCGAAGTCCCAGCCCATCCGAGGACACACGATTCCTGGAGACAACAGCTGGGGAGCATCCATGTCAGAAGGGCGGTTGCCAAGTGACTTCCGGGACTGCCAGACCTGCGAGTTTGTTTTGGGGGGGTGGTTTAGAGGTTGGTGCCTTCCCAGGTGTTTGAATACACACACTTCCAGGCTTAGCCGAGCGATCATGGCTGCAAATACGAACCTGCCACCGAAGCTGACTGCCACTGCTTCCAAACCGACTTCAATTCAAAAGGTTTTCTGTTCGCTTCCCAAGTCAGCGGGAGGGAGGACGCGACTAGGGATTCACACCAGAGCTCACCCCTTTCACGGAAGTAACCGGTACAGTACCATATCACTTTCTATCTATTGTGGAGTGCCGTGCCCAAATTCCAGTGTGTTCAAAGAGGAATTACACCCATCACACCCGAGCAAGCCAGAGCCTGTCGCAAACTCACGAGCACCCTAACACCTCCCCCTCAAAACGCCTCACTTCTCTTATCAAACTGGCTTCGCGTCTTCGCCCGGTCATTTCTTTTAACTCCCTGAACCCCTGAAAACGCGTGTCTTCGCGTGTTCGGGCCAATGTTCAGTGTAGCCCTCTGCGCCTTCGATGCAAAAACAATGGGTTTGATGCGGGTCCATTTTCCGTCAACCCCAAGCATCCCAATTGAGTCCAAACGAAAATACAAGCTAGCAGAATATTGGTAAACCAAATGCTGTGAACCTGAAAAAGTGCACCCCGAGTTCACCAGAGAGATCCCCCGGTCTCCGCGGAATTTCTCCGCGCCGGCCTCAGGAAGTTGGACTCGCAGATGAGCAGCACCATGACCAGCGCCTCGCCAGGCTGAAGGACTTCAAGCTGGGTGGGGGGGTTGGGAGGGGGGGTGGGGGGGGGGGCGGGGGGGCGGCCCGGGATTCAGCCAAAAAAACCTGCTTGAGCAGCCCATCCCCGAAAAATATAGCAACAAACAACATGGACATGTGGGTCACCCAGTCAAACTCATGGAAGGATCAGAAAACAGTTGGCTGAGCGCTCAGGCTGAACCCTCAACTGGAACACCTCCTGACTATATGCACCAGGTTGCTTAATCCGGGCCTTTTGTCGACGAAGTACTTGAAGGACCACATGTTCGATAAAGGCAGATAACAAGGCTTCGAATACAATGAAGCATCAACTAGGAGAAAGGGCAGGAGAAAGGGACTTTTTTTCTTGAAGCTTCTTGATGAGAATTTAGGGGTGTTTCGGAGAAGGGTGCCAGGGCATGAAATGGAAGCCAGCTAGGCTTGCCCCCAGCCTACAAGTACAAACGAAGTAGACATCTTGCCTCAAAAACCATCCAATGGTAGATCCCTCACTCGCGTCTGTTTTTGTTTTGCTTTTTGGGAGGGTACCGAAATGTTGGGGCTTCCCCCATTTGAGCAGCGCCCAGAACCAATTGACTTTTTTTCCAACAGGATCCATGGTTTCTGAAGGTTTCTGAACCGCACAGCCGTTCATAGTTAAACCAGGCAATTTCAGCCACCTGCCAAAATGGTCAAGGGAGGTTTCCGTCTTTGCTCACTTTGAGGCACACAGGTCTGGCGGTCTGACCGTCTGTGGCCGCTGGGGCCGCTGGGGCCGGTGCGGTGTTAAAGCTGCCCACAAGTGAAACGAAGGACACGGAAGAGAGTCCCATGAACCAGTCCTCCAAGGAGTGGCCTCGGAAAGAAAACATCTGTTGGGGCATCCTAGCATCGCGTCTCTCCTCTCTCTCTCTCTAGATAAATATGTGTAAAAAGTGCATGTACCCAAAAACAATGAGAGTATCTATCTATCATGTCTATCTATCTGACTGTCTGCCTATCTGTCTGTCAGCCTCCAAAATCTGTCTGTCTGTCCGTCTGTCCGTCTGTCTGTCTGTCTATCTATATCGCTTTGGTGTGTTGCATTTGAGTGCGCCAATTGGATCTGCAGCATGCAGAATGGACTAAAACCCGCTTTCAAAAACATCCCATACTCGTATGAAGGAAGTCGTGTGCATTGGGGTGTGCAGACTCAGTTTAGCAAAACTGGTTGCCCATGTGCGTTTGAAGGTCTGGGGGGCGTTCTCTTGATGGAACATCTGGGAGGTTGTTGGTAATCAAAAGGGAGCCAACTGAATGGAGGGAACGCAAAATCCCAAATGGACAAAATTAGTATGGAGGGAATCAGTTTTGAGAACAGGCACGGCCACCCTTAGAGCAACGTTGAGTGCCTCCTCATGGCACCCCCGACAAACGGTTAGAAACGGTTAGTATGTCTTTTTGGCTGCCCTGTAAGTATCAACCCAAGGTCTGCAATTTCAGGACTACCTCTCCCAGTCAGTGCACTGCGTGACTGAATGCATGGAAGAATGCTCCTAAACCCTCAGATCGCCAACTTTGCTCAAACAAATGGCATACGTTTCTGCAAGCTGCCGGAAACGACCGCGGAGAAGGTCATGTCAGGGATATATGACGCCGTGTGGGTCTCGAAGGAGTAAGCCTGTCGCAGCTCCGAGCGAGGAAGTTTCTGGGTGAGCGGAAAGGAGTCCCGCTAAGGTCGGAGGGGGGGGGGTCCTCCAAATTGACCTCTGTGTGAATATACTGCGAAGGGAAAGCCAAGGAAACAGGGCTTTTGATCTTAGGGCGACGCATGAACTGGGGCTGCACATGGGGAAGATGAACCCCAAAGCAAGGAGCTGTCATGCTGGGTGGGCTCATTTCACACCCAGGTCGGCGTATTGTTTTGCAGCCCCTTAGAAAACGCACTTCCTTGCACCTACTTACGTAGAAAGTTCCTGTGCCACATATTGCCACCGGCTTCAGAACATTTGCAGGCAGAGCTTCAACAACTCACACCGATCCGAGCGACGTGCACTTCGCAGGCAGGATTGCACACCTGGAGCCTTCATCGAACTGGTGATCCACCCGAAAAATTGCCCAGGCGAAGCAGCTGCAAACCCAATTTCTTGGCCCGAGCTAAGGTCCGCTGAAGACCTTAACACTCTTAAAACAACCACGCGTGACTCAACAAAGCGCCCTTAAAGAAATGGATGGTCCAGGCAACTTCTCACAGATTTACATCAGTGCGAAGGGTAACATCTCTTCTCAAGCCTTCTGAAGCCATGACGCTGCACCCGGTTTTGTTAGTTCTATTGCTATGTCCCATTTGGAGACTAACCGCATCACGCTCATGTTGTTTAACTCTTGAGCTTGATGAATTTGAGCGTGTCTGCGTCAAAGGCTTTGCCCTGTAAGCTCCAATGGGGACAAAGATGCACCTCCGGGGGAGGTTGAAGGACGGCCCACCCCAAACACAAATGCAACACTGGCTTTACCTGCAGAACACCCAATCTGTGCTCAACGGCGTCAAAAAAAGCTCACCCAAGTTGTTGTTTGGCAGAACACAATAATACGTGAATATATATATATATATGTATATATATTTATGTAGATATGTATATGTATATACACGCCTTCCCTTCTTGCTTGGTGGTGTCCAGCGAAACCTCAAACTGATTGACCCACCGGAGCTCAGTTGGCTCACTTCAGGTCTCCGGTCCTCGGGGTTGATGGCGAAGTACATGCCCACCAGCTCGTAGCACATGCCGAAGATGAGCAGAAGGAAGGGCAACATGAGAAAGGAGCACAACTGCAGCAGGTACCTGAGACATGCTTTCCAAACCAAGAAACTCCACAGAAAGCAAATGGCAAAAACAAAACAAACAACTGAGACATGGCCATGGGTCAAAATCCAAATCGTACCCCCAGTGAACATCCGATTCAATCCCCACTAGAATAGACTAAGATTGGTGGTGAACTCACCTACCAACCAAAATGGTACCATTGGTTTTGACCCACAGCCACATGCTTTTCAAACCAACAAGAAACTCTACAGAAAGCAAATGGCCTAGTACCTAGGGCGAATTGATTGAGCATAGGATTTCCGGCAGATGGCTTCTATGAACTCACGGGGCGATGGTCAACATGTCAAACCACCCAAAAGGGGAAGCAACAAAAACGTATGGCTTCCCCTTAACTTCCCTTTTAGGCCCCTCCAAAAATCATCCCAACCGCCCCCACCACAACAAAATCACATATTCCCAACTCCTCCCAAAGAAAAACCGCCAGAAACGACACGAGCAGAATCTTCGTCTGCCCCTTTTCGCACCAAAACAAATGCATGTTCCCCAGAAACGACACGAGCAGAATCTTCGTCTGCCCCTTTTCGCACCAAAACAAATGCATGATTGCCCCAGAAACGACACGAGCAGAATCTTTGTCTGCCCCTTTTCGCATTAAAAACAAAAAAACGGGGCATGCGTTGGCCCTCGCTCCGATCTGTTCCGAGGGGCAAGAAGGCCTCGCAGAGGTAGGGCACCACGCCGTACAAGGGCGCCGTCAGCAGCTGCAGCAGCTTTTCCGCCTCGGAGGAGGCGAGATGTGCCCTGGGTAGCTTAAGGCTGGCAAGTTAAGGTAGCCATAGATATCTTTGCACACGTTGGTATCTGATGGTGACTCAGTGTTAAAGTACAATTCTACTCAGGGAGCCCACATGTACATGCCCTTTCTCTAGTGCGGACGGTGAACAAGAAAGGGTGTGTCTTAAAATGGGGAACCCCAAAAAATGGAAATGTTTCCATTGGTTCCCTTTTAAGCAACCCCAAACAAAACGGGTACCCTCAAAAGAAACAAACCTATATCCCCCCTGCAAGTGTCCTTTTCGCGGCGGAGAAGCCGTGTTCCAAACACCATGATGAGCCAGGCCCTTCGGACAATGTCAATCCCTGAGCCGGCTGTCCAAGCGGCAACTCAAGGACCATTGGGGCCCAACAACCCAAGCAAGCAGACTTTTTCATGGGGAAAGTAGGCAAGCATTTCTCACTCACAGAAGGTTAACCAAAGGATGCCCAACGTCCTTGATGAAGGAAGGTAGTGGGATTTCTTCGTTCGGCACCTGGACATCCAAGTGGACGTTTTGTAATGCAAGCGTGACGACTTCTGAACGCCTTCCGTTGGCGAGGCGCGAAGGTCCTGCCGCCGATGGCTTGGATGGTCTGGTACGCCACTGGGAGCTGGAACCAGTCCGCACCTGAAGGTGCAAGGTTCTCCTTTTTTTGGGAGGGGGCTGAATTTTGTAGAATTCGTTAGCCCTTTTCAAGGTCCTTACGAGGATCGTCGGGGGTTCAGTCCAGGACCCCGTAGAAGGAGGGTGGGAGACACAGTATAGAAGCGGCGCAGCCCGGGATCTGCAGGGGATACACACTCATCCCACAAACCAGACCTGCTTGTGGCCGGATTCATAAATCAACTTCTCTCAACTGAACATTGGAAGGCGCCGTTTTGAGGCGAGGCCCATCCGGCGTGAGTTTCGCGAGGGGAGCGACATCCTGGCGGGCTCAGCCAGTGAATCGGCCGGCGCCTGCTTTGATGGCATTGAGGATGTTGTCCACTGGGTAGAAGGAGTTCAGGAGCCTCAGCCAACCGCAGGAGGCTCTCACATGCGGCCTTGTCCCTGGCATTCCTTCTTGGACTCTTGGCCCACCAGTCTACAAAAGAAATGCTCAGCAGGGTTAAGTTTACCTTTTGCTTCCTTGCTCGTTGGCTAAAGGGGAGAGTGGAACATAGTGTAGGATTTCTTTTCATGGAGTCGGCAAGTACTCGGCCAAGAAGCGGCTCAACCTTGAAACTGCTCGCCAGACCTCTTCGTGCTCAAAAGCCTTGTGTTTGATTCCCCTAAGCATTTTCTAACGACCCACCTGAGGACTTAGGCTCTTCCAATTCTTGAGCCAATGTGAGGCAGACAACAGTGACTGCTTCCTCCGCGTGCTTGATGCCACCCACTTAACCCCAAATTGGTCAACCAAACAAAAGAGTCGAGGATTCCCTCTCAAAATCCGGGGACATTCAGGCCGCCATGTTGCCTGGTGAACTGGCCGAATGTGGGGACATCGGGGCTGCTTGCCAGCCAAAAGGCAGAAAGCTGGGCATCCATCCAGTGCCGTAGGCCATGTCCAAGCAGTGGGGGTACCGCGGCCATGCGTTCCTGGGAGAATTTCGGCAAAATGTCCCGTGCAACTTGCCACTTGCAACCAAAAGTGACGGAACCAGACTTTTCTGCAACAATGAGCAAGATGAACAAACACGTGAACATGCAAATAGTATACACTCTGCAACCATTTCTCATTGTGGACCAAGCGCCCGCCTTTCAAACGTGACACCAAAAGGGGCCCCATGAAAAGCTATGACAATAACCCAACTAGCTAGACTTGCGGGCCGGTGACTCGACATAGCTGACGAAATTGGGACGGTAATTCGTTGGTCAAGTCGGCTGGCTTGAAAAGGGCCAACAAGGACCTGTTGGGCCATGTAGTTCCCCCCTTATGCCAACGGGATCCTGGTGTCAGCTTGTAGCGCAGATATGTGATTGGCTATCCCTCCGAAGAGCAACTGTGATTACGCACAAAAACGCACCTCAAGACCACACGCACACGCACACACACAATAAACGTGCCTACAATATTAAGCTATTTTGCAACGGCAAACTCCTCTATTCATGGTGGGGAGCGCCCCATATTCTACTTCGATATGACTGTTAGCCAACAATATTAGATGATGTTTCCATACATCCCCGGGCCCCGCCCCCAAAGAGAATGTATGGAACTGCGGGAGTTTTCAGGGCACATGCTCCGAGATGGAGATGGGAACAAATTTGCCGGGGAGGACGTGAACAACGACATTTGGGAGGATCTCGCCCCGATTCGTCCAGACCTCTCCGGTCTTGCCTTCTGGCAAATTGTGAAAGCAAAAGGAAATCGTGCTTTCTGAATTCCCAATGCTTGCGACCTGTCAGCTTTTCCAGGTTTCAAAAAAGGAACGCCTACACCACAGTGGGGTTTGCCCACCCCTTGCAGCCGAAGCAGCTCCAAAAACCCCACAGATTGGAAGGTGGATCGGTATTCCTCAGAAGGCAAACGGCATGGCATGGCTGGAGCTTGGAATGGGCTGGCTGGAAGCCTGGAATATGCTGGAATTGGGCAACTCCACCATTTAAGCTGAGTCACCCGCCGTCTTGCCAAACAAAAAAACTGTCTCCTCTACTGTCACCCTCGTGAATTTGGTTTCCTTGTGAATTGCATCGAGGGGAAATATAGACATGTCTGAGTTGTTGCTCTGGCCGAGATCGAATTCTGCTGCAAAACAAGGACTTTAAGGAGGAAACGCTTCAAAGCCCTCAGGATTCATTCCTGAGCGCCTGAGGGTCCTGGCATGTTACCGAGCCAGGCGGAAAAAACGCAAACTACCGGATACCTCTGCCTGACTTTGGCGCCATGGACACGGGGCACCCCCTCATCGAATCAAGCGCGCGCGTGTGCTTTGCCCAGTGCCCTCCTAGCCTCATGGCTCCCGCCAATCCCTGCACCATACTCAGCTACCCCCTTGCCAAACATGGAAGTGCAAATCAGTACATGGGAACCTTCAAGCACCCTCTGCCCGCATATTGGGCTGCTTAGCGGTTCCACATGGTGTGTGTGTGTGTGCGTGGCCCAACTGACGCCCCCTGCAAGAAGGAAAGCTCGACAAACGAAAAGTCAAGAAGCCCAAGCGACATCTTGACCACATGGGTCCGTTTCTTGGAGGCCCCCCCCCAATTATCGGGTGGTTTCAGGGGGAAACCCAAGGCAAAGCCACCATTTTCGGAGGCCTCCTATTGTAATACGCACATTCCTCGCGCTTCCGCCGAGCGGCCCGGCGCTCGATCACGGGGCCCGCGCTGCCCCGGCCCTTGGGGGAGGAGGTGCTCATAGCTGAGCTCAGCAGCGGGGTCTTGCCGGAGGAGATGGTCCGGAGCACACCTGGGCCGTTCGAGGAGACCCAACTCTGCCAAGTCCCGCCCTATCAGCACTGAATGCCTGAGAGCTCTAGCAGCTCTGGTGAGGCCAATTCCAAAGCATCAAGTCGTTAACCCATCCCACCCTATCAGCGCCAAGTCCATTGCCTCCCACTTAGCACTACATCCCTGCGCCGGCCCATGTGGCCGTTGAGACCTCAGGCTCAAAGCCTTTTGTGCCCATCAGCCTTTTGTAGCCGCAGTTCTGCCCCCGGTAACAGGGCCTCTAAACCCAAGCGCGGATCCCGGTGGCTTCCTTGAAAGCCGGATGAGTCATCCAACGCCCAGAGTCAGACTTCAAACCCTGCAAAGGAGCCAAGCCACTGGACGAGATGGACCCGCCCTCTCCAACTACCCATTTGCTTCTGGCTCCAACACCCCGCCACAGAGTGACCTCCGCAAAAATGCTCAACCTCTAAATGGCTGGTTTACAGCTTAAAGAGAATCCACACCTGGACCCACCACCTTTGCCTCGGCTTCGCGTCCAAGGTGCTGCCTCCGGCATCAGAGGCGCCGGCCGTCCAGTCCATGTCAGGTCCCATGGAAGGCTTGGCCACGATGTTCTTGTCGCTGACCATGATCCTCACTCGATCACCCCATCGTGGGGTTGGTTGAAAGGGAAACCAAACGGGAAGTTTTGCGGGGTTCCCTATTTTGACGCGTACCCAGTTAAACGTTTGGAGGCAGATGTCAATCCCTCCGGTGTTAAACGTGCATGAACCAGGAGTGTTGGGTTCGACCGGGAGCGGCATCGACGACATTAATGAAACATCTTAAGGTCAACTTATAGCTGGAACCAAGCTTGGTTCCCGAAGGCACCTGGAACAAATATCAGATCTGACTCCTCCAGTCCCACCCCCACACACAAAACCCCCGTCATGTCAATGCTGAACTGCTCGAAAATGCTTCGGGAACCCACCAGTGGATGCATGAAGTCAGGGACCATCCAGGGACCCGACAAAAGACGGACAGTAACAAGCCCTATTGCGAAAACATAAAACAGCTAAGGCCTCAACTTATGGAAGCAATGGTCGCAAGTTGCATTTCGAACCTGCATTTTGGACGTGGTTCAACCTGATGAAACGAAGCCGCTGGAAAACGTGGCTTGGTGATCTTGTCTCCCAGCCAGTCCAGCAACCACCGGCGGCAACCAAAGAAACTAGCTTCAAAAAGAAGGCAGCAATCTGGTGGCGTATTTTCGGTGAGACGCGAGCCCTGGCACAAATGACACATCGTTTCCCTTGCGAAGAGTGTTCACCCTGGCTGAAACACTGCCACTTCCGATGTTTACCCATGTTTCAGCTACATTTTACCATTTGTTGCCTGTGTTTCACTCCTCCATTAGCTGAAGGCACAGGCCGGGGCAGTCGATGACCTCCTGCTCCCCGATCTCTTCGAAGATCAGCGATTTCCGCAAACCCGACACCACCTGGAGCGAAAATGGGCGAAATCATTCCTACGAGGGTTGTCTTGAAATAGGACGGGCTCACCAAAATGGCTGGTTTCCTGTTGGTTTCTCTGGTAGGCCCTCCCAAAAAGCAGCAAAAAGACACACCCATATGCGGTGGATCGACGAAATTCCACCAGTTGGGATTGAGCAACTTGTGCAGGATTTTGTCCATCCGCACTAATTCACTGCTATGATCATGACTGAATTTGGTGTTCAAGTACTAGCCCACAGCCCCATTCTGATTGTTAGGCCCTCATGGCAGCTTCTAACTGGGTTGTTCAACATTGGTGGGCTAATCCGAATCTATATCCCATACCCCTATGGTAACAACTAATCTGACCTGTAAACTGGGTTTCATGGACGTACTAAGGCCAGGGGCGAGTGCAATATCAGGATATATCAGGCACAACCAACGGGCAGGCCCTGTTTGCCTCGCGTGATAAAATGTACATGACATGATTGTGAAAGGACACTTGCCCCACTATGCAATTCTTTGCAGTTGGGCTGCAAGAACACCAAGGGGCCTACATTCACCCCGACGTTCATAAACTTCCCTGTCACCGCGGTTGCACCTCCAAGGACCGCATTGGATCAAAAAGAGGTGCCTCCAACTTTCGTCTAAAGAGGCGATTAACAGCAGCGGATGACTGGCCTGGAAGCCACGCGTGGACGCTTGACACGAGCACAAACATGAACCTGATTTCGTCCCCCAACCGACCAAGGACATGTTGGCAACTGGCCCAAAATTAGCGAACCTTATCTCGAACATCATTTCAAACAACGAAGTGCCCTGTGAGTCGAAGGCCTTCAGCTGCTCCCGCGCCACCACCATGCCATAGTCCTTGAGGACATCCTCCGTGACACGCTCCATCTCCATGCAGTTCATGCGGCAAAAGGACCTCAGCTGGCCCTAGGGTTAACTCATAGGCTGATTCAGCGCCAAGGGGAGCCATTGCAGCCTAAGAGTGACTAATAGTAACTAAAGGTCATGAGCAAAGGTCATGACCTCACTGGCTGCCTGATTCATCAACCCTTTCAGGGGTTGGTTTCCTTGGAAGAAAGGAATCCACCACAAAAACGGGACACTCATGAAGAAGTCCGGGGTATTGATCAGGGCTCGGCAGTAACCAACGCCATCATGTTCAAAAAACCCAGGCTCAAGGAATCTTCAGGTACCTCTGAAAATGTGTGCCAACCAAAAGCTGGTTGCAAATCAGCTTGGCCACGTTCCAAGCCGCCAACCCGGGCCTAGCTGGGGCTGCAGCCGGAAGAGAGCAACCCATGAGTAGACATGTTCAAGCAGCTGGCTATGATAATGATCCGCCCTGAAGGCTGTGTGTATGGCGTCCTCTTCGCTCAAGAAAGGCCGAGAGAAGGCACAAGAGGATGTTCAGCATGGTATTTGCAGTCGACAATCAAGTTTGTCCATCTTCCAGTGCTGCGCTCCACCAACGTGTGACCAAACAGCGGGGCTGGCTACACACATACCAATTCCAAACCCCATCGGTAACAGCATGAACTTCTGAAGGACCTAGCGGACACAGAGCACACCGGCCAGCAAACAACGCAAACAAGGCAAATTGATACTGTTTGCAAACACCTCGATGCAAACAACAAAGGTTTCACTGCGGAAGGCTGGAATCCCAGAAAGCATAAGAGAAGCCCCGTCCAACGGTCTTGACCGTGCGGCGCGTACATCAGCTCGAAGTGCGCCAGTGTCCAGGTGCGGCACACAATAAAGCGGTGGGACTTCCCGTCCAGGGGTTCCTCCTCCATGGAACCTCAGTAATGATGATGGGAAGCCACCCTTTCTGCCAAAGTGGCAGAGGCCAACGTATTTTTCAGGAATGGCTTTCGTGAAACGGCACTGGTGCCAACAAATGCATGGCTTGGTGAAACGACGGTGGCACCAAACAAACTCAATCCATCTCAATCCCAGGCTAACGGTTGAACGTTGGCCAAGCTGAGACGACGCTGAAACCGCGACAAAAAAACAACATTCCAGCCTTTCCAGCCGACAACCCCCATTGGCAAAAGCTGGTGCCAAGATGTGCCAAGGAGACCTCCGCTGAAAGCACAAGGTAGCCCATCATCTTAAAGGCCGCAACAAATGATGTCACTAAACTCTGACGATGACGACGATGACGACGACAATGATGATGATGATGATGATGATGAGATGATGATGATGATGATGATGATGATGATGATGATGATGATGATGATGATGATGATGATGATGATGATGATGATGATGATGATGATGGTCGGGAGGGTTGGAGGCTGGGCCATGGACCTGTGCAAGGTGGAGGGTTGGCGGTTAGCCCCGCACCTTGCGGCTTTGTAGGTCTTGGTCTTCCAGCCATAAGATGGAGGTTGAAGTGCTGGACGGTTGGCGCGGTGGTGGTGTGGAAATTGGGTTGGAGGGTTGGGGATTAGAGGGTTTAGGTTGTCTTGAAGGCTTGGAGGTGAAAGTTGGAGGCTGGCGGTGTGGCTGGAGGGGATGGTTGGAGGTGTGGAGGTTGGGGGTGGTGTAGGGTTGTCTGGGTGGAGGAGTCGAAGGTTGGAGGCTTGGCCTGGGTGGCGGCTGGAAGAGAGGCTTGAGGCTGAAAGGGCTGGGGACTGTGGGGTTTGTCACATCCATAAGCCAGCTGCCAAAGGGCATTGCAAGATGTAGCGCGCTTGCCCAAGGACCTGGAAACAAAAGGTGTTCATCCAGCTTTTGGAACCAGCGCGTCTGTCACGGTCAAAACTTTGAAAGCGTGCAAGGCTCCGCAGCACGCCGGCATCGCCAAAGGCCATCGCGAGACCTAATTAATTAAACACGCAAGCGCACGCCAGATACTATTGAACAGCCGTCGAACTCTCAGCCGCGCAAATCCCCATCCCTCCTGCTAAGCTCTCGTTCTCAAGTGCTCCTCAAGCCCTTGCCTGCAACAACGCAAATAGTAAACAAATAGCGCCGCAAGATGGCCAAAGCATTTGCTTTGGCGCAGAACGCCGTGGCTGTGCAAGAAACGCAGCAGAGTGCGCGGCATTAGCAAAGGGCGCGCAGTGTCTGTGGAACGATGCTAGTGCCAAACAAATAGGACCATGACCATGACCATGACCCTGACCATGACAGGTCATGTTTCATGACCGCCGCCACTGTGGGGGTGTGTCACATCCGGACGCCAGCTGCAAGAGGGTATTGCAAGATGTAGCTCACCTGCCCCCAGGACCTGGAAACATAAGGTGTTCACCTTTCGGGGAGGAAAACAAAACAACAACAAAACAACTGGCAAACAAAAGGTTGACATGTCGATTCGCTTTGGGCAAGTAGACAACCAAAGCAAGCCATATGTGCCACGGTCAAAACTCCGAAAGTGTGGGTGGTCATGTTGCCTTGGAGGAACCTTCACGAGATCAATCATCCCTGCCAACCCCAAGGGGTTGTTTGACCATGCCCAGCGACCAGCACGCTTCAAACTGCGGGATGGCTTAAAGCAGATTTGTTTTGCCACCCTCAGAAAAAATAACTCGGAAAATTGCAATTTTGGGGAGAATTAGCCACCCCTGGATTTCAGGCTACCTGGGGTGAACGTATCCAACACATCATGCACCCCTCCATTGGACCGCAGGCCCGCTGCCCTTCACTCCAGGAGGCTTCGCGCGTAGGTTTGCTCGCCCTCCTCGTTGAAGCCCTCAATGGCCAACTGGCACACCACGTGGTTCCCGGTGACACCCTCCTGCGATGGGTAACGGCCTAGGGCTGGTTTTCTGCAGGGCTGGCAACACCCCCACCATCACCAGCATCACTTGGACCTGGGGTTGCCTATTGGCTCTGGTTGGGTGGCAGTTGGGGGTTGCTGGGGGCTGGTTTAAGTTAGGGGTGCTTCTGGCTGGCTCAACTCTTCATGAGGGTGGGTCTTGGGGTGGTTTGCGGTTGATTTAGGCAAAGGGCTGACATCCAGGCCGCAGTTGGCAAGTTTAGGGTTGACTTTGAGTGGGTTTGGGTTGGTTTGGAGCTGAATTGTGCTTGGTGTGCTGCTGCTTAGCAGCGGCTTTGGGGTTGCTTTAGGGTGTGGGATCGGTTTCGCTAAAGCAACCCTGAAGCCACTGCTAAAACAGCAGCACACCTAACACAAATCAGCTCCAAACCAACCCAAACCCACTCCTACAACAGCCCAACTGCGGCCTGGATGTCAGCCCTTCGCTTCGCCTAAATCAACCCCAAACCACCCCAAGACCCACCCTCATAAAGAGCTGCCCCAGGGCCAAGTGAGGCTGGTGATGCCGGGGATGCGGCCAACCAACCAACCAACCAACCAACCAACCAACCAACCAACCAACCAACCAACCAACCAACCAACCAGGGGACCAGCCCTTGCAAAAAAACAGCCCTAGGAAAGCAAACAACACCGGATCCCTCCTGCGATGTCCCCAAAACTCAAAAGGTGCGTTGAACCAACGCTCACTGACAGTTCTTGCTTTAGTTGCCCCATTTAACATGGAACCTGACCGAGGGGGCCTATGTTCAGTTTAATCTTCCTCTCTGAAAAGGGCGCTTTGGGCTCCATGAAGGGGACAGACCTTGTCATCCAGGTCTACTGATGGTCCCTCCAAATGTTGGACCTTAGCTTCGGTCTTTAAAACCATTCGGAAGGGAGTTTCCTACGGTGGATGGACAGAATCTCGCACCAGTTGAAACCAATGCAACCCTACGAACAATTAATTGCCAGGGAAAAACAAAAAAACAAACCTACCAACTGGTGCGAAGCGGATTCTGTCGGACTTCACTTGCACCTTGGTGCTCCTCCCGGAGCGCTCCGGAAGTTCCGTCGGACGGCACCAACTGTCCAATGTGTTTCGCCACCAAGCCACTGGCCCCGGCAAATTAACGTGGAACCAAACCGGGTTCATTCAGTCAGGAAGGAGATGTGTGCAAAAAAATAAGGTGTTTAGGGCTCCATGCTGATGTGCGGGGAGGCAAGGAAAAATGGCGTAGTTCACTACTAGGTAGCCACTATATCAATGTATATGTTTGCCGAATTCCCTTGAGGCAAGTGGTGCTTGGGATGGTGGAAAGCATCCCAGAACTTGGCATGGCTAACCTGCAGGTGGTTCAGGGGGCGGACCCAGTGCATCAAAACCCTCATCAGGCGCCCGCCTGAGGGGTTGGGAAGGCTTAGGCAGTTGGAAAGCCTTCCAGCAATTCCAGCAACCCTAGGTGTCTAGGGTAGGTCTTACTTAGAGACTTCGTAGACAGGGCTCTGCCTCAGCAAGTGGTAGCCATCCAAGCCAACGCAAGGGCCAAGCAAACTTCAGACGGTGGAACGTTAACATGGGTGTCTTTTTTGAGGCGTTTCTTCTGGGGCTGTCTTCAACTGAAACAAAACAAACAAAATCAGCTCCCGCGGCATCCCCAACAGCAGCCACCACCCTTCGGCACCCCGAAGCCACCCTGAAAGCCAGCCCTCCGGAACTCTCCAACCGCTCCAAACCCCTAGCTGCCCTAGCTCCATCCAGACCAAGCCCGCTGCAAGCCGACGTCCAAGCGCCAAACAGCCCCGGTCCGGGAAGTTGATCATCACCGAGACCCCGCCGTTGGTGATGGACACGTGCTCCGCCAGCAGCAGCGGCTCCAAATCCTCAAGGCTCAAGAGCTCGTAGGCTGCCCGAATAACAGGAGCCCCCAAAAGGGTGATTTATAATTACCAAATCGGGGTGGCACAAACAAAGGCATACCTCCAAAAAGTGGCAAACATGAAGAAGATGAGGGCTGCATGAGTAGTGCGCGCATGTTTCGCCCAGAATTGCCAGGTAGAGTTCACCCTGCCCCCCTGGTACCCTTATGGTGAGCCTCTTCCGAGGGCCTCCGACCTCGAGCCAAAAAGCGGCTCCTGGGCGCTCAGGTTCTGGGAGTCTGGGATTCTGTGTATCTGATCAGGCTGACTGGCCCAAAACCAAGGGACCCTTATCACAGATCGGTTTTCACGAGCTGCGAAGACCCCGAAGTTGTTTGGGGATCCAAACGTTCGCCGGCGTTTGGTCTCCATGTTTACCGCCCCGATCCACTTCAAGACATTGAGGACCTGACGACCTGACGTGGCTTTCCACAGGCCCTCAGAAGCGAAGCGAGAACTTGTATGGAGAACGCCCCATTGGTTTTGAGCGTCCCAGGATCCACCCCTAATCACCCCCTGCCCCTGGCTTCCTTGGAGTATGGCCTTAGTCAGGGTTCTTTGATGACGTAGAGGTCGCCCAAGCAGTTTGGTGAAAGGTGAATTGCGTGCCAACTCGATTTCGAGCTAACATCAACCATCAGAAGCCTCCCGGCGGGTTCTGGGCAAACACTCGGCCATCGAAAAGCTAACGGCAAGCTCCACAAGCCGAAGGGAAATGAACCCATTGCGATGTTGGGCCACTTTGGCCCGCTGGGAAAATCCAAAATTCAGCTATGATCCATGGCTTCTTACGTTGAACCCCTGCTTGCCACTTCAAAGCCATCCAAATTTGACGAGGCGCGAGCTCCGGGTAAATCATGTAGATGTCAAAGAAGCTCATCTCCTCAACCGGGCCGTCACAACCCAGCCCAAAGAACTTCGCAAGTGACTCTCATTCTCCGGGCTGCGCCTTTTGCAGCCCCCAGCCCCAAAATAAGACACTTTAACGGGGGTTGACATGGGGACTTGTTCTGTGACAAGTTGGGCTGCAAGCCCTTTTTTTGTTGGAAGAAAGGCCCAAAAGCCAATTCCCAAACTGGAGTTAAGGACACCTGAAAACGACCTACACTTGGGTGAACCCGTGTTAGTGCCAGGGCAGCTCATCAAAATACATGCAGGAAGATGCTTGGCCGAAACTTGCTTCTTGGTAGGGGCTGCGAATGCTGAGTCTTGGCAGACCATTTCCTGCCAAAAATCCATTGTGGTTGGTATGAGGTCAAACTGCTTGCCTCATAGTGTGAGGGTGGGGAGAAATGTGTGAAACGCGTCCGGTGCTTTAAACATGGGAATGGCAAACCTAAAAACCCTCTCGACTTCATAGCATGCATAACCCTCCCACCTACCACGGAACCCACCAAAAGGTCGCAGGAAACTTGTTTCCAACCCTGGTCAGGTTCCATAGTCACCTTGGGAGACCCTCCGTGCAACCAAGCTGCCGCAAGGGTCTCGCCTGCAGCGGGTGCGGCATTTCACTGAAAGGAGCTGCAAAGGAATGGTCTACCTGGGAGGGCTCCCCATGTGTCCAACTTAGAACTTAGAACCATCACCCCAAGATACCCCAACATTGGAAACTCTGTTCTGGCCCAACCCGTCACTCAGTGACCTTCCGAACCCCACCAAGCAGAACGTATAGGACGCTAACCCTTTTGGGAAAGCTGGGCCTCTGGGAAACCAGCTAAGAGCCTTCAGGCGCCAGCCGGTTGCGGGACGCCCCTTGAATTCGCTCTACTTGGTGCTCCTGAGCACAATGCGGACCAGATGTGATAAATCCAGGGTCGCCTCGAGGACCGTTAACAAGGACGCAGCACACCAGCCCGTTGATGGTGAGGGTC
>CAUJNA010003826.1:193675-216175 GCA_963377175.1 Effrenium voratum
CACATACAGTACCCCAGGCGTATAAATAGCATGCCATGACATAAGTATATATTATAGTTAAATCCCAGCGATCAGCAAATGAACAACAACTGACCATGCAGGCAAAGGAAACACGTCAACCAAATCGCTGCCTTTAGTCCTCCTTGTCACGGTTGTAGGGCATGCCCGCCCGCAGAATAACATGGAACTTTACATAAGTGTTCAAAACCCACAAACCCACACACACACACATGCATTGAGAGAGACGACTCCTTTTGGGGAACGCCTCCCTTTGCGTTCCGTGTTTTTGCAGCGAACCCAAGTGGGCTACCCTGTGACTACCTTCTTACCTTCAAGGGATTTCCCTTCGCGGAACTGTGCCACAACTTAAGTTTCCCGCCCCAGGGTCTTTGTAAGTTGGCCAGCTGGGTGCACAAAAAGACACGTTCTCTGATGCTTCATACTCCCAGCCTAAAACATAAAATGAGCCTGCTTCTGAACTCCGGAAGTTGGTTTTTGTTTGCTTTTTTAACTTGTATCATTTGGGGATCGGATCCAACTGGCCAAGACCGGCCTTCGGCCACATCCTCTCCAGAGGCCTTCTGCAGCGTGACGAAGACATCGCACAGCCTGAGGCCAGGGCACTGGGTGGGCCCTGGTTGCGACCAGTGACCTTCTTGACAGAAGAGAAGGGGGCCCAAAAGGGATTGGTCATTTCAGCTTCCCTCTTATTGGTGGTTTGGATTGGTGGTTTGGTGGTTGCGGATGGTGAATCAGGGGTTCCAATCCCCAAACCACCAATTAGTAGGTAGGGAAACCACTGAAAAACCCTGCAAAAGATCGAAAGGCACAGAGCTGGAACCAGCAGGAGCACCTCAAGCTGCTGGGAAATTCATGAGAATACATTTGGCACTGCTTCCCAGCGGTGGTTGTGGGAATCATGCCTTTCTGCGGTACCCAAGTGGGCCACCATGGCACTTTCTCAATTTAAAGGGGGAATGCCTCAAGCGGAGGAACTGTCCGTGTTTCCTAGAGGAAATGCCACCGCAAATTCAATGCTTCAGACATTCCCCGTGGCTGGCTTGTGTGCAACCTATCCGCCCACTCGACCTCTTCAATCAAACCGACCTGCACCCTCCGGATCCCCCAAGAAAGGCCAGCGGCTTTCGGTCGGCTGCGCCCACGCAAAGCGACTGGTTCCCGCCAGTCACCACTTCGTTTAGCTCCTGTCAGCGTGGGCACAACAAGGGGCAAACATGACCCATGCTCGGCCGTTTTCTCCGGGAAGCATGCCAAGCTATGCATGGTCAGCCTCCACTATCGCGAGAGGTGACGAAGGGAGAAGCCGTCTGCTGAATGCGTCTCAGGGCCAACATGTGTAATTGCTTCAGCTCGTTTCGTCCGCATGAAGTAGTCACCCTGAAGTGCGGAGACCGCCCATCAAGCCAAACTCACAAGATAGTTTTCATCATAGCTTTGCGGGTCTTTCCCGCCTGGGTGCGGGCATCCTCATCCTCCTCCACCTCGCCGCTGACCTCAGATGCGTGCCAAGTGGAACGACCCACACGAAAATTATGGAGCCACCCGAAACCAAACATACATAGATACATCTATATGTATATGCAAACATATTGTAAACATAAAACATATATGTGTGCCTGTGTGTAAAAATTGCCCAGGGCTCGTTGGTTTGAAAGTCAGCACCCTACTGACTTCAATATCCTGGGCTGTTCAAAATGGGGGGCCGGCATGGCAAATCCCATTCCACAATCCACAACACTGCCAAGAGGACCGCTACTTCTGAAGCTTCCATCTGATTGAGACCAGCAGCTATGTCTGGGGGAGGTATGAAGATGCCAGTCTTGTCGTAGTTCTTGCAGGTGCCGGAAACTGTATCCTTCTGACACTTGGCGCTGCTTTCGCCCATGTAGGCTGTGAGGCAGAAGGCAGACATGCAGTCCTTAGCGGCAAGCGAAGTGAACAAGTCTCCGGCTAGTCAAAGCTCGGTTCCACATTCAACGATGCGATGCATCCTTCACCTTGCTGGTGCTCAGTGGGTAGTAAAAGAATATTAAAAGGGGATCTCCTTCCGCCTCGCTCACCGAGCTTCTGAAGAGTTACAGCCAAAGAAGTACGCACACAACACACAAAACACAACACAACACACACACACACACCTACATACAATCAAATAACAAATGGAGACACACGGGCCGTTGGAACATGATACATATCGTCGGGCACCACCGGCAAACACGGGTGATTTGTTCACATCTTGTCCCACGCTATGCTTCCAATCATGCCACTCCAACTTGCTGTTGGGATGCCCTGTAGTCCCGCCAATTCTTGTGGTAGCACACCTTGATGTCACCTGAGCATTCTCTCAAGCCTTTTGTCCAATTAACGCATGCCAAACAGAATCGTGAACGGCGTGGACCACGTTCTCGTCGGCAGCATCTGCAGCGCTTAAAATGAGACCAACAGCACGCGTTGCTATTCTTGCAATTCCAATGTCGGGGTGTTGCTTTCGCAGTGGGAGCTATCTATCAATTTCGGCATGGTAACATCCACCTTCTTTCCGGGTGTTCAGCGAACTTCTACACAAATCACCCATTTGTTCTTTGAGGGACTGCACCCCTCCTTAGCACCTACGAGGCGTACCGGAAAGCAACTCAAAGCGTGGGCCAAACTTAAATTGTCCCTGCCATGCAGGCCTGCGATATGTAGCTGATCATTGGGTCAGGGTTTCAAGCGGGCTCCACCTTTCGTGCTGCCCGAAGGTACTTCTACCGATTTGTTTCGCAGGGATGCCCGTGCTGACCCCCAAGGGAACATATCTGCAGCATCTTGCAGAAGTTCCAAGCCATTCCAAGCCGGAGGCAAGCGATCCCCTTCCCAGGTGAGCTCGCCATCAAATGGGAAGTCACATCAGATGCACGTGTCTCTCCCGGGTCAAAAATCCGTGGGTCCGTTTCTCTGGTCTCAATCCTTTCATTTCTTGAAAGGGAAGCCCTTGACACCCCGAAGGGCTGTCCAAGTACCTGGAACATCCTTTT
The DNA here is from genome assembly GCA_963377175.1 of Effrenium voratum. Classification (NCBI taxonomy): domain Eukaryota; class Dinophyceae; order Suessiales; family Symbiodiniaceae; genus Effrenium; species Effrenium voratum. The sequence goes on from CAUJNA010003826.1 coordinate 196,711, forward strand.
CCGCAGAAAGTGGCCATGTCCCTGCGAGGAAAAACCATGTAGGAGGGAGGGGACTCGGGGCGTCTGGCCGAGGGGCTGAGCACCACCAAGTGCTGAGGATGTCTGCCATCGATGTTGAACTGGGCGAAGTGTTCCACAAAATACCTGGGAGAGGCACATTCGAGTTTATACCCATAGCAATTTGGAGCTGTTCGAAAGGGAAACCAAAGGGGAACCATGCTTTTGGGATTGCCCTGTTTCGAGCCAAGCCCGTTGGTCAAAACCGAAAATCAGATACCTGTGAAAAGCAAGCATGCCCAACTAAATATCACGTGAACCCTGGGCCCTTCAGGCTTCACGCCCAGGAACTTTCGAGCGGAGCTTTGCTCCGCGGACGGGACTGATGGGAAGGACTCCGAGGCTCAATGCCCAAAGCAGTCCCCTGGGACCAAGGCTTCATTCCCAAAGCGGTTGACTTGGTGCGAGTAGGGAATGAGGGAATGAATCCTGGAGATTCTCTCTTCGTTTAAAGGCAACCACCCGTTGGATGGTTTACAGGGGGTCATTCCCTTTCTCATTCCCTGCATCTCTCGCACCAGAAGGTTGATCCCCCTGAAGCACTGAAACCGCCACTAAGCGAGCGAGGTGCTCCAGCGAGTCGGTGGGCACCGCGAAGTTGGCTTTCAGGATCCGCGCGGGCACGTCGAAGATGGTGCTCCTGGCACTGCATTGACCCAGGGCCTGGATGTATAGGGGGCCTGGGAAGATTCGCGAACTTCTAGTCCCCGTTTCGGACTCCACTTTGGGCAAAATACAAGACAAGGCCTATTTAGAACCCGCAATCTGGTGGATCACCCTTCCTCCCACAAACATAGCACCCCGAGCGGGGGTACTTGGCAAATCTGTGAAAGTCTATCAGGTGCCATGGGGGAGGGTAACGGGTACTGGGGGGTTGGATCTGGGTTTTTGAAATGGAGGGGCTGATTGTGATTATTTGGGAGTAATCAACTCCCAAAAAATGAGAGGATCCCCTTTTAAAAGCGACACGCCCCAAATCAAATTCAACTAGGGGTTAGTTATCCTGGCTCCCCAGTAGCCCTGACAAGGTTGCTCCTAACTTGCTACCCTCGTGTGGTGCTCATCCTTTAGAGGCTCGAAGCAAGCCAGGCCGTGGTTGGTCTTTCCTGATTTACACGCAAGCGGGAACAAACGCGGCGACGCGTGGCTCCTTCGAAGGGAAACTTGCCAAGTTTGACCCGACCAACCTTTGAAACCACTCGCTTGGCTTTGAGCGGGACGAAAGGGCCCCTCGTAAAGGCTTTTGCAAACATGTATGAGTCACAGGCAAGTCCGCCATTTGCAGGGGCACAGCTTTCGACACGTCGTGGGCCTTTCCAAAGATAAAGGATTCCTCCCAATGGTTGGCTTCCCGCGTCAAGTTCTCGAGTCACAAACCGAAAAGACCCTGCCCAGCTGTAATCAGCGACCAACGCTTGGGAACCCACCGTCAGGTTGGCACCAATAGAACAGACATATCTTGAAGGGGTTGAACATTTCCGGCTCGGAACCTACCCAGCATAGGTTTGCCCCAAAACCCTTGGAATTGCCCATGGAGCGAGAGAGAGAGAGAGAGAGCGAGAGAGAGAGAAACACAAAAACAGAAGCTTCACCAAATGTCTACCGCTGAGTCTTGGACATCTGTTCAAGGCTCGGAGCAACCGAGGGTGCTACTGGGCAAGGGCCTTGCATCAGTGTCCTTGGCTTGATGTAGACCTCGTTGGACCAGTCGGACACGGCCACCAGCTCCTGGCGCACGTGTTGAACCGCCCCAACCCCAAAACAGAACAAAGGGCAAACAACAAAGAACGAACAAAGAAAGCAAGCAAGCAAGAAAGAAACAAAGAAAGAAAACATACAACATGCCCAACATGTCAACACAGCGAAGCACAAACGTCCAGTTTGGGCTTGAAAGGGCTATCCAAGAATCACACTCGCCTCCCGTCCTCCCAAAGAGCCACGTGCCAGTTGGCTCTCTGTTTGGCCAGTGCCCGACAAGCCCTAGCTCTCTCTCTTAGGGTCGCCAATCTCAGCTCAAAAAAACAAAAAGCATCGTGGCTTTCTGAGACAAAACATGTTCCGCGCCGCCAAGCTCCACGTAATGCCCACAACTTGAAACAAGCCTTCGGCCTTGATCCAACCCCATCCCCTGCCCCTTCTCAGAAAGCGATGCTTCAACTCAAAGGCCGCTGAAATTGACGGCGCGCTCTTGCCTGGTGTTGGTTGTAGCCCTCCACCTGGAAGCGGTAGCTGTACTGGCACTTGAGATCCTTGCCCGTGGGCTCGTAGCCGCCCTCCGGGGGATAGCCTTTACTGCCTCAGGTCTCAAGTCGAACCGTGACAGCTACGTCCAGCGACCCAAACAGAACCCCACGGACTGGCGAGGTGTGATTGCACGAGATTTTGCATTTTCCTCAAAATCAGCTTGGCCGAATCCGAGGTGACCTTGACCAGGCAAATTCATGGCAAGGCTGCCGCATTGGGACCTCCGCACTTGGCTTCCAAGCGCAGGCAACCGACTCATCACCCAATAAGCCACCAGACGCTTGATTCCTCCTGTGCAAACGTCACCTCTGCAAAAAGCAAAACATGGCCTGAAGCCCTGTCTGGCCGGCCAGGCTTTCCCGGAGCTCGGGAGGGTTCCGAAGCTGCCCGCACTGACCGTCACCGACCTGACGAATGCGGATCCAAGAGGCCCGAGGCCGAGAAGAAGAACTCGATGATGATGTTGCTCTCGGATTTCCTCAGCCCAGAATTGCACGGGCGTCAGCAGTAGGCAACCGAAAGGAAGCCACCCGCTAAAAACCCAAGAGGAGGCAAGCCTGACGATTTGCAAAATGTTTACATAATAATGACATCATGTCTGGCAATCATTCCTGCTAAGCTGTGTCCAGTCAAAGCAAGCCCGGATAATTGGCGTTGTTGTTTTCCAGTTCTGGAAACCTTGCTTCGACCGGTTTAGCTTTCGTTTCCGGAGACAGATATCAACCTGCAAAACCGATCTCGCTCACAACCGATACGGACAAACTGTCCGTTCAACAAGGGGCAGTAACACCGGGGAAATCAACCCTGTGCCAGGTTGCCAGTGGCTTGCCTGGAAGCACCCTTTAGCTCCCTGGGATTCATTCCTCGCTCGCCGTTTGTTGCAGTGGGTTTTGCCAAGATTCAGGTCTACGCGCTCTTGCACGGCCATGTCGATGCAAATCTCGTCCCCCTCCAGGCCCCGTGCCGGATCCGGGTCCGCCTTCGCCTTCACGCAAAGGAAGGCCTCAAGATCGAGTCACCGGCCCTTGGCTGACCAACCCACCGTGCAAAAGTAAGCCGGCAAGAAAATGTTGAGGTGAATTATGATGAATTACAAGGTCCCCCCACCTTCGTGCATTCAAACAAATTCTCGGGGATCCGTCCCTTCGGCTCGGCTCTTCTCTGGGCTTCCTGCGGAGCTCTGCACCCCCGTGCGCTTGCGCCAGCGCAGGATCACACCCTCGGGGCTTCGTGGCTTGTGGCCCTTGCCCCCGTCCCCCCAAAGGAAATTGAGGCTTGGAGACCGAAAAAGGACAGGTCACCCCAAGGCCAACGTCACCCCAAGGCCAACTGAAATCCACACCTGGGCTTGGGAGTTGGTTGCCCAATCCGATTGTGCACAATCTCTTTGTGGAAACCACTGCCAAGGGATCTTAAACGTCTTGTAAGGGACGGATTATTTGGACTGCCCCTGGACAATCTAGAATTCCGAAAAGGAATCCTTGCCGCTGATGCTGAAGCCGCCACTTGACAAAGGATCCACTGACGTTTTGCACGCTTCGGGCAAAGAAAGCAGTTCACAGCATTGCCCCCGCTGAGCGGGTTGCGGATTCAAATTGATCGTTAGCGTTGAAATCACCTTCACAAATCTTCTTGCAAGGGGTTCTTAGCATTGGCTAGGGACCCAAAGTGAGCACGGCTCTAAGACAAAACAGTCAGCCAAGTCAGGCGCAATCACGATGTTTCAGCCTGCAAAATATGGTTGAATCTGTGCCGCGGCAGCCAACCGTGCAAGCCGCTGCACTTTCGCGGCACGGACATCCTTTCGCCAGAGCCACTGAAGAACTCTCTGCCATGCATGTGTGCTGTTGGATGTTGGCCGACGCTGACATGTGTGCTGACTGCCAACGGGACATGAATGCGAACACTCGCTGCACATGTGTGCTGTCAAGTGTGTGCACACTTGGGCGTGGACACTATCATGTGTACTGGTGCGCAGTTAGGCGTGGACGTCGTGGCTGCTAAAATCTGGCCGTGCACATGTGCTGTGGACTGTGGACTGTGGACTGTGGACTGTGAACTGTGGACTGTGGACTGTGGACTGGACTGTGGACTGTGGAGTGTGTGTGTGTGTGTGTGCGTGTGTGTGTGTGTGTGTGTTGTGTGTGTGTGTGTTGTGTGTGTGTGTGTTGTGTGTGCGTGTGTGCGTGTGTGCGTGTGTGTGCGGATTGCGTGCGTGTGCGTGCGTGCGTGCGTGCGTGCGTGGGTGCGTGTGTGCAAGGGTGCGTGGGTGCGTGGGTGCGTGCGTGCGTGCGTGCATGCGTGCGTGCGCGCGTGCGCGCGTGCGTGCGTGGGTGCGTGGGTGCGTGGGTGCGTGGGCGCGTGCGTGCGTGCGTGCGTGCATGCGTGCGTGCGCGCGTGCGCGCACGCATGCGTGCGTGCGGGCGTGTGGAAGTGTGGGCGTGTGGGCGTGTGGGCGTGTGTGCGTGCGTGTGTGTGTGTGTGTGGGTGTGTGTGTGTGTGTGTGTCTCTGTGTCTCTGTGTGTGTCTGTGTGTGTCTGTGTGTGTCTGTGTGTGTCTGTGTGTCTGTGTGTGTGTCTGTGTGTGTGTGTGTCTGTGTGTGTCTGTGTGTGTCTGTGTGTGTGTCTCTGTGTGTGTCTCTGTGTGTGTCTCTGTGTGTGTCTCTGTGTGTGTCTGTGTGTGTCTGTGTGTGTCTGTGTGTGTGTCTGTGTGTGTGTCTGTGTGTGTCTGTGTGTGTCTGTGTGTGTCTGTGTGCGTCTGTGTGCGTCTGTGTATCTCTCTGTGTGTCTCTCTGTGTGTCTCTGTGTGTGTCTCTGTGTGTCTCAATGTGTGTGTCTGTGTGCGTGTGCGTGCGTGTGGGTGCGTGTGTGTGCGTGTGTGTGCGTGTGCGTGGGTGCGCGTGTGCGTGTGCGGGTGTGCGCGTGTGCTCGTGTGCGCGTGTGCGCGTGTGTGCGTGTGTGCGTGTGTGCGTGTGTGCGTGTGTGCGTGTGTGCGTGTGTGTGTGCGTGTGTGGCGTGTGTGCGTGTGTGCGTGTGTGCGTGTGTGCGTGTGCGAGTGTGCGCGTGTGCGCGTGTGCGTGTGCGCGTGTGCGCGTGTGCGCGTGTGCGCGTGTGCGCGTGTGCGCGTGTGCGCGTGTGTGTGTGGCGTGTGGCGTGCGTGTCTGTGTCGGCGTGTGTGCGGCGATGTGTGCGTGTGTGTCTCGATGCTGTGTGGCGCGTCTGTGTGTCTGTCTGCGTGTGTGCGTGTGTCGTGTGTGCGTGTGTCTCTCTGTGTGTCTCTGTGTGTGTCTCTGTGTGTGTCTCCTTGTGTGTGTCTCAATGTGTGTGTGTGTGTGTGCGTGTGCGTGCGTGTGGATGCGTGTGTGTGCGTGTGCGTGTGCGTGTGCGTGTGCGTGTGCGTGTGCGTGCGTGTGCGCGTGTGCGCGTGTGCGCGTGTGCGCGTGTGCGCGTGTGCGCGTGTGCGCGTGCGTGTGTGCGTGTGCGTGTGTGCGTGTGTGCGTGTGTGCGTGTGTGCGTGTGCGTGTGTGCGTGTGTGCGTGTGTGCGTGTGTGCGTGTGTGCGTGTGTGCGTGTGTGCGTGTGTGCGTGTGTGCGTGTGTGCGTGTGTGCGTGTGTGCGTGTGTGCGTGTGTGTGCGTGTGTGCGTGTGTGCGTGTGTGCGTGTGTGCGTGTGTGCGTGTGTGCGTGTGTGCGTGTGTGCGTGTGTGCGTGTGTGCGTGTGTGCGTGTGTGCGTGTGTGCGTGTGTGCGTGTGTGCGTGTGTGTGTGTGCGTGTGTGCGTGTGTGCGTGTGTGCGTGTGTGCGTGTGTGCGTGTGTGCGTGTGTGCGTGTGTGCGTGTGTGCGTGTGTGCGTGTGTGCGTGCGTGCGTGCGTGCGTGCGTGCGTGCGTGCGTGCGTGCGTGCGTGCGTGCGTGCGTGCGTGCGTGCGTGCGTGCGTGCGTGCGTGCGTGCGTGCGTGCGTGCGTGCGTGCGTGCGTGCGTGCGTGCGTGCGTGCGTGCGTGCGTGCGTGCGTGTGGGTGGGTGGGTGTGTGTGTGTGTGTGTGTGTGTGTGTGTGTCTTTGTCTGTGTCTGTGTCTGTGTCTGTGTCTGTGTCTGTGTCTGTGTCTGTGTGTGTGTGTGTCTGTGTGTGTGTCTGTGTGTGTGTGTGTCTGTGTGTCTGTGTGTGTGTGTCTGTGTGTGTGTCTGTGTGTGTGTCTGTGTGTGTCTCTGTGTGTGTGTGCGTCTCTTTGTGTGTGTCTCTGTGTGTGTGTGTGTCTCTGTGTGTGTGTGTGTGTCTCTGTGTGGGGGTGGGGGTGGGGGTGGGGGCGGGGGTGGGTGTGTGGAGGTGGGGGTGGGTGTGTGGGGTGGTGGGGGTGGGGGTGTGCGTGTGGGTGTGGGTGTGGGTGTGGGTGCGTGTGTGTGTGTGTGTGTGCGCGTGTGCGTGTGCGTGAGCGTGTGTGCGTGTGCATGTGCACCAGCGCATGGGCTAACATTGGGCCGCGCATGTTTGCAGTCAACTTTGTGTGTGTGCACCTGGGCGTGGATGCAAACGTTTGGCCGGGAATGTGTGCTTTCGACTGTGTGTGTGTGTGTGCACGTGGGCTGACACGCTAACATTTGGCCGTGCATGTGCGCTGTCAACAGCGTGGCTAAGAAGCTCGAAACTATCGTTCCCCTTGCATATGTGTTGTCGACCGAATGGGCAAAAGTAAACTTGCAGCCAACAAATGCAAGTCCGGGCACAGCCGCAACGTGCAAAACAACATCAACACAACTGCAGCGTTGGCTACTACAACTCCTCTACACCAAAGAGCAAAGCCCCTTGCTAAGTCTGTGCCCTCCAAACGTGCAAAAAGAAACTGCTTCAACTCGACTCTTTGGACCCCTTTGAGGCAGTCTTCTCAAGACCCCAACAAGAATCAAAGTCCACCGATTTGGAGTGAGCCATCCACCGCATGTGCCCCGCGCGCCTGGTCCGGCTGCTCCACGTGTGCCGCGATGATGCGCCAGCTGCTGTTCGTCCTGAAGTCTGAAGCGCTGGGCCAAGCCGTTGGCCCCGGTGTCAAACGGGGATCCAAATGGCGGGTGCCGTTGCTTCGCCTTTAAAGCCACCCCAAAAAGGGGAACAAAATCACAACAAACAAATACATGAATGGTTCAACACACTTGGTGGTTAAAACCAGTTTTGGCCCAACCCTCGAACAACGTGCGTGCTGTTTGGCCTTGACTTTTGCCTGGTCACCTATATAAGGGGGTGACCATACATATTTATACATATCTATATATATATATATGTATACACTCACTTCTGGGCGCTGGAAGCGCTGCGTGTCTGAGCACGCGGCTTTCCATGAAGCTTGCCCACTCGGTGGGAGGAGGCCGTGGTCACGGCCTCATCTTTCAGCTCCTGCTGGAAGTCGGCGTTCGCCTGCAGCCTTGGTTCCATAGTGGGGCGATCCCCATTCCGCAGGCTGTCACGGCCATGGTGGCTCCTGAGAAGGGAATGACAACCATCAACCATCTCTTGTGGCTTCCTGGGGGCTCCCCCAGGTTCGGGCAAGAAGGCGATTTCAGGACCTCCGTTGGGAATACTAGGTATGTGTCAACATGAGGGAACCCATAAGATGGCCTCAAAGCAAGCAGACCCGCTTTAAGTAAAACCTGGGGAGTTCTTGGGCTTCCCCGCCACATGATCACGAAGCCGGCCACCAACACCGACACTACCAGGTTGAAGCTCACAGCGATCAAGAGCATCATCACGTTCACCTGGCCGATTCTTGAAATCCCGCCCTTTTCGCAGACCGGCAAGGCGGCTTCCCTGGGCATGTGGCAAAACAGGGGGAGCCCAAAACTGGTGGGTTTCCACTAAAACCTCTGCCTTGAGGTGGCCATGGGTCAAAATGCCCTAACCCCAGTGAACATCCCAATCCCCACTAAAACAGGTTCTAAAATGGGTGGTGAATTCACCAATCCCAACCAAAATGATACCATTGGTTTTGACCTACAGCCAGGTATGGTGTCGTGTTTGGTTTCAGCGAACCCCGCCTGGGCGTAGCTGAGCTCCGAGGCAGACCACTTGTTGGTGGTCTTGCTGAAGACCAGGGGCCGGCCCTCATGGGGCACCCAGGCGACGGTGGCCCCAGGGGCCCCCGCCTTCAGGATGTAGGGCTTCAGCATCTCGAACCTGGGCGTAACCAGCCCTCTGCAAGCAAAAAGTGGAACAAACTTGTTGTGCCCTCCGTGTTGAAGCCTAAAGATCCGGGTCCCTTTCTTTTGCGGAACGCGTGTATATATTGGAACCCATTTAGGAACCGGGAATTTCTATCCATGGGGCCATCCCCTGCTTCGAGCAGAAGCTAGCTGAGGGGCCGAAGCTACACAGAACCAGCACTCACTCCTGAGGTTTCATAGAACGCCGCACCCACGTCCAGAGCTTCTGGGTCAAGCTCCAACACATGGGGAAAAGGGCACCATTAGCACAGCTCACTGCAAAAAAGTATCCAGAGTTGTTGTTTGCCACACCGCTTTCCCCAAAAGTCCCAAGTCCATCTCAGGAGAGCAGGATGCGGCCATCGCCTTGCTGAAGCCTAAGCCGCTCTTGTTGCAACAGGCTCCTATTCGACATGTTTTTTTAATTGTGGGGGGCCAGGGTCTGGTTGTTTAAGCGATTTTTGCGCTTCCTTGCTTCTAGCCAGAGTTGTGGAGGAGGTTGAGTCTTTTACCCGCTGTGATTTGGGAGGGTATGTGGCTGAGCCCGCAAACATGCACGTTGGAAGAACCCTTCACGGTCCCAGCCCTCACACGTCGTGGATCACGCAGGCGAGGGGCTCGTCCATAACAATCTTGTCCACCTTGCCGCAACTTTCAACCAGTTAATCGTTCTGGGTTGTTAGTTCAAAATGGGGTCCGGATCCCTAAACCTAATGCGTGATCCGCCATTGGGCATCGCAAGAAGGGAAGACACTTCTTCTGGCATAAGGATTATGGCCAAAAGACAGAGTTTTCAAGGACACAGCCCGCCGTGGCGCGCGCCAGTCACGCGACCGCTGAGAAAGAAGGAACCTATTCTCCCGTTCAGAGGCTGAATTCCTGGATTCCTGGCTTCCAGGCTTCCCTCTGCGTAACATGGTCCCAAGCAAAGCCTCATTGCATACCTGTGGGTCGGCCATAGGCCTTGCAGAGCCAGTCTCTCTACAGCCAGCGGCAGCCTGTCCCTATGCCCCGCTGCGGGATCCCCCTAAGGTTTGCTCTTCTGCGTCTTGAATGCCCTTCACCATCACAACGCTGAAATCTTCCCAAGTTCGGGGAACACAGTGCTCCCTCCATTTCCCCCGCAAACATCACCGCAAAGAGGAGACTCAGTCACTTGCTCACATCACTTGCTGGTGCTCAGTAGGGAATGAAGGAATGACCCCTATAAACCATCCCCTGTGGGTCTCCTTTAAGGGGACCCTCAGGTTCATTCCCTCATTCCCTACTTTTCGCACCAGAATGATCAGGCGCCTCCCCTTCCATTCTCCGCTGGCCCGCCTTGCCCTTGCGCAGCTTCGTGGCGTTCTGCTCCCCCGCGGGCCAGGCGTTGAGGCCCATGGGATGCAGATGCACCTGTCGCCACAAACCAACCCCTTGGTTCCAGTGAATTCTTACAGTCTCCTTGGCTCCTTTAACGTTTCCCTATTCACTTGACCCACATCTACTCCGACATTTCCGGGCTCCGCACCATACCCTTCAAACATCTGAGACGGACCCCGGTCCATAGCGCCTCTCGCACCTTGGGCCGCAGCGTCCCGCCGGACAGCAGCACGTACCACTGCAGCGGCACCGTGAGGAAGGCCTCTGTCGGCGGCTTCCGCTGTCGGCCGCTTTTTGGGGGTTGGCCCGAACTGGGGGGCCGCAAGCGGTTTGAAACCAAACGGGGCGGGGGGGCACTGCCCAGTCTCACAAGGCTAAATTCAGCCAAAGGCCTTTTGAGGTGGTGGAAATTGCGCGTCCAATCGAGATTGACCAACCAAACGGGTCTTTCCAAGAAAATGAAGTCCGGGTGCAGGAGCGGTGCAGGGACTCAAGTGAGGTGAAAGTAGATGGCACAAGTTCGATCTGTTCACCATCCACTTGCCTCATGGCCAGCGAATTGTGCCATCATGCCTGGTGTGAGGCTGAAAGGACCAGATTTGCCAGCCCGCGGGGAAATCCAGTGAAGACTCGGAACTTAAAGCCACACACTTGCAGAGGAATATCTTTGTGATGCAATTTGCAGGGGAGAAAATTACCGCCAACGTGAGAAAAGGAAACCCAAAAGAACGCAGTGAGGTCGATCATTGAATCATCCCCTTTGTGAGGGCACTCAATATGAAATTCGGCTCTCGGGCCGGGAATCCGCAACACACGGGGACGTCCGACCAACCTTCCAGTGCTCTCTGACTCCCGCTCCTCCCTCCAGGTGTTAAAAACAGGTTTCCACATGCCGTTGTTGGCTTCCTTTTGGGAAAATAGAAAGCTACAGTTAAACATCGCCCCAAGAAGAAAGCCAACCGAAAGCGGCAACCAAGACATCATGTTTGAACTGGCTGCAAAGCGATATAGAGCTAGACGACCCCATGTAGGCTCCGGTTCCCTTTTTGGATCTCTCTCCCGCACCTCGGAGGACAGCATTTCCCAGGCGCCCTTGGGCAGGTTGGGCCCGTTGAGGTGGATCCTCGCCACCCACGGCGCCATGCTCTCTGTGCGCGTGTGGATCCTGAGTCGTGGCTTCTTGCCCCCCCCTCACTTGCCTCTAGCTGGGTCCAGTAAAGTGATATCCTCGAAACTGCCCTCTTAAATTGTGGTTGAAAGGGACCCCCCCAAAACATAATTTGAGAACCCCTTAAAATATGCACTTTAAGGGAGCAGTCATTCTAAATGGGGCGGGGCAAACCCTCAAATGGATTCAAAGGGGTGCTGTGCTTTGTTTGGACTTCCCACCAGCAATGCCAGAAAGGATGCTCTTTAACACTGACATGGGTGTCCATCAAAAATTGTTTTTGGACCCGCGGAATGCGGCTGCGTCAACATGAACTGGGACCGTTCTCGGCACATGCGAAGAAAGACCCCGTCTTCCCCACCAATCGGCCCGCAAAATGGTGATCTTGAAGCCGCCCAAAGAGCGGAAAAGTAGGTACCCCTTCTAGGCGCAGCATGAAAAATCCTGAAGCCCAATGGCAACCTGGCCTGTTCGAAATCCCGGGGCCTGATCACAATTCGTAATCCAAGCAATCCATGCTTGGTTAATCTCCACAATCCATCATCTGTGCTGCAAATTGTGGGGTCAAAGCCTTCTGGAGCGTCGAACATCTGCACAACCCGGAATCCATAATCCGCATACCGCAAGCCGCGAACCGCTCATCGTTGGGGACTAGATTTTGCACATTGCGCCTTGTCTGAACTTGCTCCCACCCCCTTCTCGAAGGCCCTGAGGAAACTCTAACGAACAAGGTTGTGCGAACCAGGGGGGTGGAATTACCACTCAATTGATACCAGAATACCCCCCTTAGACGTGAACATCTTCCACTGGTATCACAGCAGGTTCCATTGCCAGATTGCCAGCATCTATTGTGATAGCGAAGCCCTACTCGTGCGCCCTACTTGGTCCAGCCGTTGCCAGAGCAATTGTCAGATCGAGAAAAATGAGTGCGACTTGTCGGGTCAAAACGACTGGTTTCCCTTTCGCCTGTTGTTGATGGAAAATGAAGGGACCCTACAAGAGCGTTCCTGCACCTGGGTGTGGGTCACAAATAAGCACCCAAAATGGAACCCTGGTCATGGAACCAAAGACCAAAAACCTGTGGTCCCACTTAGGGGGTGCCTTGTTTCCAACATTCAAGACGCCGTGGATGAAAGACTGGGCGTATGCCACTGGCAAAAAAAATGCTTCCCTGCAATTGGTGCCTTGGATTGGCAGTTGGAGATTAGGAGTGTCGTCCCATGTCTTACGCAAGTAACAGTAACCGGGGGTCCAGCTTTGATTAAATCGATGGCAACCTGGACACACACACACACACACATCACCTCCCCCCAAAAACGGCACCAGCAACACCAACCGGATTGCTGTGCTTGGTCAGCTGGAAAGGGACATCTTGTGCAAGGGCCAACTTTGCTCGTCCGAGCCGAAACAAAAATGCTCCAAGGCTCCAATCTGCAAGCTCGTTGAGATCCTCCATGGACTTGTTGAACAAAGAGGGCTCCTCATGAGCACCTCGGGTTTCAGCATCGAAGACCCTAAACCAAAAAACCACAACATGTGGCTGCAACCACCAAAAATAAACGGTTTTCCTTCTGCAAGACTGAGTCGCGTGATCTCCCCCTGAGCAAAAGGTCGTTAGACCTCTTGCAGGTACAATGAAAAAGCAACTTGTTCCAAAAGGTCGCAGTGGCCTAGGTCACACCGAAGACCAACCATGACAAGTTGGTTCCTGAAGAAGGGGAAGTTCATGGCCATGGAAAATAAGCTTTTCTGTCATACAAACGTGGCTGACCCCGTCAGTTTATCACCGTGCATGGGATTAGTATCACAGAAGCAGGCCCCACCCTATGTAAAAATGTCCACAACCATCGGACTAAGCGTTTGAGTAACTCCTCTTGAAGGGCGCGAGAAAGGTGCTCTCCGTTCTCATGAGTGGCTTCGCAAATAGTGACCCACAAACCAAACGAATTCCTCAAAAAATTGGATGCTGTCCATGCCAACAGCATCCAAATATTCGGAACCCACCCGCAGAACTAAGCATACTTGGTTTTGCAGGTCGGCCATGCCCAAGGTCTGCGAGCAGGTGTCACAAACTTGCCACACCCAGGCAATCTCTTTCTTTTCCAGTATTAGGCCTGCGAAAGTTGATTTTGTTTGCTTGGTTTAGAGGAAAATGCTGGATGGCCGCAATATTTGTGGTTGGCAGTAGGTGCATATCCCTGTTGGTGGCGGGCTTTTGCGAAAGCCATGAGACGGGCCATGAGATGGGTTGATCTCAAATTAGGGGTTCAACAAACTTGCGCGTTTCTTGTTGGCTTCACTTTTTGGACCAACGCAGGAGGGGTCCTCCAAAAAGACCTACCCAAAGCGGTGTGGCGTGGCGCTTCACTTTGTTTGCCCAAGTGGCGCGGCGTCTAGACCTGCTGAGTGCTACTCGGGGGCCGCGGCCGTGTCCCGGGACAAAGGGCCCCTTGACGATGAGCGCTTCCCAAAATTCAATCGCTTCCCACTTTCCAAGTATCAGTATGAGTGATTTCTTGAATACGCACGCGCGCCAACCGGCATCGGAGAGTGTCAATGGGGAAGGGCTGTGGGCCCTGCTGCGTGCTGCAAACTCATCCCTTGGCAAGCAGATCTGGAAAAAATCGTCACGCCCTGCTTGTGGTCTCTGCGACAGTTGATTCCGTCAATCTGCAGACGTTCCTGCACTTTCTTGTGCTATCTAGAGGTTTTCGACCTGTTCTCTTGGGGTTCCACGTTAATCTGCGAACCCTCCAAGGCGCTGCCACGCAGGACCTTCAGGTCTGTGTCCCAGTCATCCCCGGCCTTGATGTAGCCCGCGGCTTCCTGCGGCTGGCCCAGGGCGCAAATGGTGAACCCTGCAAAAAAAACGTGCGCTAACTGGTGGGTCCCATGGGCTTCCCCTACGGGATGCTGAGATACACACAACCTACACTAGCGCCCAAGTGGCAGGACATGGCAAGACCGCAGTTATACGCATGCCTCTTGCTGAGTGCTAGATAGTGCAACGATACGTTTCATGGCACGGAAACTATGACTATTTTATCACTTTACACTTTGGAGGGGTAGCCTCCCCAGAATCAAAGAAAACGTGCTTCACATCCCGATGTTCTACAATCAGATTCAGCGGTTGACCCCCTCTTGGGGGAGGCAAACCAACCTATGGCATGCCCCTTTCAGCGGCTTCGCTCCCACTTAAACAGTTGCCATTTACTGGTGGTGTGCTCTAAAACTGCCACGTTTGGAGGTTCAACACAGGGGATTTTGAGGAGCCTCTGCCACTCCGGGTTCCAAATCCCAATCGAGCCACCCCCCAGTCTCAGGTGCAGGGAGGGCAACCTTGGCGGTTCTCAGGGGAGGGATGACCCCTATGATCCATCCATTGCGGTTGCTGAGGGGATCCCTGGCTTCATTCCCTAAACCCTGACTCCTTACTTCATTTCTCCAGGTTGGAGACCAAGACACCAAACGACAAAACGATCAAGTAACCAAAAATCCGGAACCTTTAAGTTCTCCAGAATCCCTAAAGAACAGTCGAACGATAGGGTTAAACAAAGAATCGGCACTGTGGTTTACCTGACTGTAGGGATCCCCGGGAAACATTTCAGGTCGCAAACGCCCGGCTGGCGCCATTTGTGCAAATAGGATCCAGCAGGTACAAGAAAGTAAGCAGTTTCGCCGGTTGTCAAAAGGCTTGTGGGAACTTTTTAGGAATTGTCATGCAACCCACTCCGAACCTTCCAAAAGCCATAAGTTGGTTTGTTGGTGGATTGCACGTGTAGACGTCCTTCGTCTGGGTGAAATTGCGTTGCAAACATCCTGAGTTGGTTTAGCACGTCACTTCAATGAGCCCTAACCGTTGCGGAGACTCCTTGACTGCTTCAAAGCGCACCTTGCCCATGGACCCGCCGCTCCCGTGCTGCATAAGGTACCTCGGCTCCAGGCTGGGAGCTTTCAGCCAAACGAGAGATGGTGCAACCCTTCGTGCTCCGTTAAAGCCAACCCCAAGAAAGGGTGAACAAGACGTACCGGCCTAATGCGTGGAAGCTGGTTGTGAAAAACAAAAACTGTCAGAATAAGGCCCTGGTTTATGACACCCTTGTAGACACGGAAAGCCTTATCGCTTCCAAATCTCCTTGGTGCCCTTCCTGTCTGGTGGCGCAAGGGGAAGCCGAGCCGGACATCCAGGTGGTGAATTTGCGCTTTGGCACACCGGGATCGAAGCGCACGTGATTTCCCGTTGCGTATCCCGTTCAAAAAGCCCCACGAAAGGGCCACCGAAAAGGGGGAACACCTTGTGATTGTGGAGAATAGCCCTTCCTTGTGACAACTGTATCGTTTTAACCGGGATTCCCTTGCTCTCATTTTCACATTTTCTCTCGGCCGGAACTAGGACCCCAGCAAAAAATACATTCTTGCTTGGTTTGTGGAAAACAAAGGGGACCCCAAAAAACATAAAAATCAAAAAGGGCAACTAATTCTGCGGGTCATCGATTCCTGTCTGAGCCGCTTGTCGGCGCCGTTCTCCTCGATGGAATCGGCGCAGAGCACCTGGGTTCCACATATGGGGAGACAAAACACATGTTGCGTATGCGTACTGCACATGTGTCTTCAAATGTAAATACATATAGCCATATATTTGTATACACGTCTATATCTGAATGAAACTTGCAATTACGGTACAAAATTGAATGCCCATGCTTTGGGGGAACATAGAAAAATATAGCAAACTTAAGGTAGGGCGAACCGAAAGCTGGCACCATTGCCAATGCTGCTTTTTCACCAGCCTGCTTTAAGACAGTCCTCTTCGTATGTCTCCTCCACCCCCTACCCCCCCCCCCCAGCCGCCCGGGACAGTTGTCAACCAGCAACATCCAAGTGGCAACTCTAAGCAGGTCAAAAAGCATGCGTCTTGGCAATATGAACGAAGTAGCTGGTTAAACAAACGGGGCAAAGCTTGCGTCCCGCGTAACAACGAAAGGTGGGAAGGTGGGAAACCAAGTATGCTTTAGGCAAATCAAAGCATGATCAATCCAGCACCAAATCCCTCCCACCTCATGGATTGGGACAGGTCCAAAACAGAAACCTCCACCCATTCATCCCAAGCCAAATGAACAATTCCCTTGGCTTCAGGGAAAGACTCAGGTCCAACCTGTTGGCTTCCTTTGGGCAAAAGTTCGGCAAAAGTCGGAACACATCTATCCAGGTTCAACCTCTTGGCTTCCAGCCCAAACCCCAAAACCACCTCGTTGTGGCCTAATGATTCCCCCCCGCTCCCAGGGAACAGCCGTGCGCGGCCCATTTCGAGCGCGGCGCCGAGTTTTTCTTCCCGTGCCCCGCCAGGTCCAGGGAGAAGGTGCCCGGCACCTCCACCAAGACGTTGGCATGGTCCGCCTCTCCCGCTCGAACGCTTTCAGGCCCTTGGGCTGGCGGGCTGGCGTCAGCCGGCCCGAGGGGAAAACCGAAGGCAAAAGGAAACCACAAGGAAACAAAAGGACACCAACAGAACGCCAAACAAATCCGCTCTTCCCGAATGTGATTAGCTCGTGGGAGGGTTGGGGCACCGCTGCTTGTGTCAGGAGCAGTTGCCAAGTGCAGGATTTCCAGATATTGAGTTTAATTAGGGGCGGAGTTGTGGGAGTTGCAGCGACGCAAAACAGGCGAGGCTTTTCATTGATTGCCAGGTCCTCTGTCTAAGAAGTTTCAAGTTTCCCAACCCCTTGGACAATGCTCCACTTTCCCCAACTTTCAGGAACACCCAAGCCCGCAGCCCCATGGAACCTGCAGGCTTTCCTTTTTTTTGGCCAAACGCTCGCCTGGATGTTGGCCTCCCAGGTGTCAGGCAGCGATCGCGGCCATACAGCCACGATGCCCAGCGAGCCTCGGACCAGAAGGCCCCTGGAACACCACTTCCACGTTTGGGAGGCTGGCTGGCCACCTCGTGATTCTCCCACCAAAATGGGACAAGTTGCAATGGCCAGGTGCCTGACCTTCCTCAGTGTTTGCTACAAACCCTTTGCAAAAGCTTACATGCCCTTTGGCTCCGCTGCCAACATCTCCTTGAGAATACGTACCTTCAAGGGGTCCCTTCTTGGCCACATTCGTGCGGGCGCGTCACGAAATGGGGGACCCTTCGGTGGGTGGCTCCAAAGGCTCAAAGCCAAAAACACCTGGAGGCCCCCATGAAACATCGTTCCACGTTGTCATCCGCTCCACGTCCGCTGCGCTTTGGGGCCCCGAGCTTTGGAGGGACAGCTTCTCGGGCATGGCCCTGGCGCGGATGATCACCTGCTGCGACGTGAGGTTCACCTCAAGGTACGAGGTGAAACTGGTCAACACGTTGTCGGCAAATCATCGGCATCTGGCTTCAAAGGATTGGGTTCCTTTCGGATGCACGGTCAGAACCCGCTTTTCAAGACCCCTTTTAGGGTCCCCTGAATGTTGTCCAGCAAAAGTGGGCAGGGATCAAATACCTATCTCCAACGTTCTCCAAATGCCTGGCAAGGAGGGCCTGACAACAAAGGTTCCACTTGCTTGGGCGGCCTCATTGGGGAGATACCCTCTGCAAAGCTCAGTCTGCGACAAATTGGCGAGCAAAATCAATGGCCTGCCCCTACCCATGGCATAGCTGCTATGAGGGCGAGGCACGTCTTTCGCAATCGCCTCGTCCATCTGCAGACTGCACTGCTCGCTGCCCCCCATGTGGCCGGTAAGGCGGTCCAGGTGGAGGCTCCTTTGGCCCACTGAATTGGGAGCAAGTCTGCAGAGCTTGCCGGTGCCCACCAATCTGAACTCAGGAATCCCCGAAGGATCTGTGATCAGAGGTCATCCAGCCCCATAGGTGGAAAGAAGGTGGCTTCGACTCTGTTCCCGGACAAACTCCAACCAACGCTTCAAATCTTCGTGCCGAGTCGCGGAGCGAAGATGGACACCAAGCACCTGAACATCGGGATCTTCACCTCACAGGAGAGACGGAGAGACATCGACGTCTTCAAGGGCCTTGCCATGCATTTTCCTTTTTCAAACATCACCACGCGAGGGAAATATCTGTCTCGTGGGCCTTCCTGTCTACGGCGGACGGAAACCACGGCTACTGGCTCCCGAGTGGAGTGGTGGTTCCTAGATATTGCTGGAAGTAGGGGAGGAACCTCTGAACTGTAACAAACAAGCAAACCTCGCCAATCTCAACCCTAAATGAGAGTTGCGTCTGATGGTCGGTTTCCCTTAGGCCTTGCCTCAGAAAAAGCAAGCGCAGTTGGCTAGAGTTCAGCGGGCTTCCCACTGCCGCCAACCCAGAGCCAAAAGACACCTGTTGGCTTTTGGGGGTGGGCATTGTGAGTTTGAGAGAAAGCACGGGAAGCAGGGATTGCTCTTCCAAGAGCCGGGGAGTGACAATTCAATAGCCTCCGGCCCATGTTGGATGCTGCATAATTACATGATTGCCCTTGGGGCAAGTGCGGCGGGTTTCCAAAGCTGGCCTCCGGAGGTAAGACAGGAACCCTTGAAGCTACCAACGTCACATGCTTAGGTTGCGTAAGCCGCGGGAAAAAATGACTCTCGACAAGGCCGACATGTGCATCATCTTGAAACGGCCTGCAAGCTTGCCATTCAGGAAATCGTTCTGCTGGGAGTGATTGCCCGACATCCGGCAAGACAGATGGTGTTTGCAAAGATAGACGCATGACCCCCATTTGCTTAAATTAAGTCCCCTAAACAAACACAACATGTCCAGTAGTGATAGACTCCCTTAAAAGCAACATAGAAAGTAAACAATATTCTCAAGCGCATGGAAGATGAACACCATGGTTGGAGCCACCCCCTAGAAAAACCCGATCATCACTTCCCAACTCACAAAACTGCACAGCCCCTCTGGCATCTTCTATGGCCCGCTTACCTTCAAGGAGGACCTCTCGTCGACATGTCCTTGAATTAGACATACCGCAAATAATTGGCGAGGTGGCTCACAGGGGGAGTCAAACTTCAAGTTGAGGCCCAGGCCCGCATGTCCAGCTGAAGGTGCATGGTGCCGTCATGTTGGGACACATGGTGGATCTGGCGCATGAACTTCCAGTACCTGAGGCCCAAGCAAACAATGCGTGCGCACATGACATAAGTGAGGAAAACGAAAGAATCAAAATGACGCTCTGCCACAAACAGCTGAATGCTGTGTTGCTTGACCAAGCAGACATGAACATGAAATGCTCCCACCTCCTTTTGCTCCCATAGTGAAGAGGGGGACAAAGCATCTGCAGGAAACGCCCGGCAACAAAATGTGTGTTTTCGATCACACTTGCGGCACGCTCCTGACAGTCCAGGCATGGTAAGCTGTAAACTTCTAGCCTTGAGGAAAGCGAGCGAGAAATCCGAAAAGGATTTGTCACTGTGTTTGTTCCCCTGATTGTTTCCAGGCCAAAATTTGCACAATGCCCGCAATCCTGCTGTTGTCTT
>CAUJNA010003826.1:220810-263310 GCA_963377175.1 Effrenium voratum
GCGTGCACGTGCACGTGCGCGTGCGGCGTGCGCGTGCGCGTGCTGGCGCACGCGCGCGCGTGCGTGCGTGCGTGCGTGCATGCGTGGGCGTTGGTGTGGGTGTGTGTGTGTGCGCGTGTGTGCGCGTGTGTGTGGGTGCGTGCGTGCGTGCGTGCGTGCGTGCGTGCGTGGGTGGGTGGGTGGGTGGGTGGGTAGGTGGGTGGGTGGGTGGGTGGGTGTGTGTGTGTGTGCTTTGTTGTTGTTCGTGCTGTTGTTTGTGTTGGTGTTTGTGCCTGTGCCTGCGTTTGTGTTTGTGTTGTGTGCGTGTATGTCTGTGTGTTGTGTGATGTGCTTCATGTGTTTTGTGTGTTTTGTGCGTGCGTTTTGTGTGTCTGTGGTGTGTGTGTGTGTGTCTGTTTGTGTGTGTGTGTGTTTGTGCGTGTGCGCTTGTGTTTGTGTTTGTGTGTGTGTGTTTGTGCGTGTGCGCTAGTGTTTGTGTTTGTGTGGGTTTGTGTTTGTGGTTGCGCTTGTGTTTGTATTTGTGTTTCTGTTTGTGCTTGCGGTGCGCTTGTGGTTGCTTGCCCTTGTGCTTGCGCTTGTCCTTGCGGTTGTGCTTGTAGTTGTTGTTGCGGTTGTGGTGATGGTTGTGTTTGTGTTTGTGTTTGTGGTTGTGTTTGCGTTTGTATTAGGGTGTGTGATTGTGTTTGTGTGTCTGTGTCTGCGTTCGTGTTTGCGATTGTGTTTGTGTTTGTGTGTGTCTGTATGTTTCGATATGTGTGTCCGCAGTGGGGTCTGTGTGTGTGTGTGCGTGTGTGGGTATGTGGGTGTGTGGGTGTGTGGGTGTGTGGGCGCGTGGGTGGCTGTGCGTGTGGGGGGGGGGGGGGTGTCGATGTGTGGGTGTGTGTGCGCGCGTGCAAGTGTCCTTTGTGCGCTTGTGTACCTGCGTGCGTGCGTGTGCGTGTGCGCAGGCGCGTGTGCATGAGTTGGTTCTGCCACGATTTCCAAACTGCTCCTGAACCCTGATCTCGCGATCCACGGTGCCCATTTTCACCTCATCATCTGGCTGTGCCGGGTGCATGCAAACCAAGCAGCCGAGCATGCCACAAGCATAATCCCTTCCCCCTAATGATGAAAGGGCCTCCGTAATTTAAAGTCCTCTTCGGTCGTCTTCGCGCTTGTTCAAATGAAATCCCCTTCCGGGCCCACAAATCGTTGAAAACGATAATTTCAGAGCAAGGAATTTGAACAGCAGAAATTAGTGACATAGTGTTTGGATTATGCATTGGTTTAGGAATGGTTTTGTGTCAGTTCTCATAGGCCCCTAGAGGAGTTGGGGATGGAACAAAGATGACGGTTTTAGCATTGGTTTCAAATTGGCTGTTCTAATTTGGCATTCCCCAACCTGGTCCTTTTGGCAACTTTGCTCAAATTGTGTTTTTAATAGGAAGAAGGGATTCATCGGATTACCTCAAACCCAAACCAACCCTTTTGGCTAGAGGTTTTGGAGTTACTCAGTTTGGCTCACCTTCTGATCGAACATAACAACCTCTCGGAAATCTACACGCATCCTGAAGTGCATAATTTCGCACCCACTGGCACAAACTGCGATGTCGTATGATGTCGTCTCATCCTTTCAACGTGACTCCCTCTTGACGCACAAAACGACAAACAAGACTTCTGCACCCAACACCCAGACCAGTCCTACGCGAACAAAGTGCAAACACAAACCTACAAAAACTACCACCTACCGAGTATATAGCAGTTGCTCCGTCGTGGCAAGGGTAGCAACTCCCCTGTATAGGATGGCCGACAGAAAGAGAATGCCATCTACTTTCACCGCTGCGAGTGCAGTCCGTACGTCCCATTCCCAACTGTCCAAGGGCCCGGCCCCGCACGCCCAGGGTGTCTTCGGGCATTCCAGCGCCAGCGGGCGCCGGTCCGGGACCCCGAAGTTATCGCAAAAAAGGGACCTCGGCAAGTCCCCTTTCCTTGGCTGGAATTAGGAACCCAGCAAAAAGCTATATATGTTTGCCTGGTTAGTGGCAAACAAAGGGGACCCCAAAAAAGAAGAAGAACAAAAATGGGGAACAAATTCTGGGAAAGTGTCCATTCCGAACAATCTAAGTGATGTTAATCTGTCGCGGCGATGTGATCGGCATAACTCCCCTTCAGCCCGAACCATCTCGATCTCGGATCAAGGTGGGTCCCCTCAGCCCTGAAAAGTGTGGGGGCACACCATGTATTTTACGATGCGATGTCTCAGTGCGTCTGGCTAGGTCAAACTAGTATTGGAAACTGAAAGTTGTAAAAACTGTGTGGCCAGAAATTATAGTCTCGCTTCATTCGGTGTGTAACAAATTTTCCCATGGCATCCCCACGGCCCGATCCAAGGTTCCATGGCGATCCCTGCACACCTGATTTCCCTGGCGACATCCCGTATCATCCCGTGGCCATAGGATTCCCATTACTTCGAGGTTGAAGGGTGCCTCCGAAAGTGTAGTGGGAGCTCTTGTCCTACCAAACGTTTCTAAACTTACAACATACACACACACACATGGCCTGCTGAAAATGAAAGAATATAGATCCCCTGCATCAATCAAACATATTCAAGCCCATGCCCCGTCTGATAGTCCAACTCAAGGGGAAAGGCTCAGCCAGCCAACCACCGCAACAACTGGGTGAGACCAGCTTGCCGCTAAATCATCCAAGCGGCCGGTTCACCTGGGCAAGCAATAAAACTCAAGCACGACACGCACAAACACACTAACAGCCTCCCTGCCCGATGGCAATTTGGCAAGTGCCCGGCAAGCAAGACATCACAAACAGCTGTTCTCAAGCACACTCAGCATACAAAAAGGGCGCTGGTCAGCACCTGCATCCCTCAGGTGACAACGATGAGGAGTCCAGTCTGAAGGCAACAAATGTTCAATCTCTTATGAACACACTCCTTGGCAAACCAAAAAAAAAGAGATTGGGAGGCAAGCCCTATAGTGGGTCAATTCATGCCTTATCTCAAGGGGCAGGGTGCTTGACACTGTTTCTACTGCTGCCCCATTGGTCCATACGGAATGTATCATTGTATAGGAAAAAAACATGTCAACGTGTGCATGCTTATGTATATATATATATATATGTGTGTGTGTGTGTGCGTGTCTGTCATTTATTTGTGTATGCACGCATACACGTATGGAAGACCAATCCGCCACCACCAATGCCATTTCAACAACTACTGCCACCCGGGCGGCATCCCAGAAGTCGCAGCAGGCACTTCCGGCACCCAGGAGGTCAGATGCACCACGCACGTAGAGGCCGGCGTCATTGCAGCCTCGTGGCTCGCACGTGCGCCCCAGAAGACCACATTTTGCCATGCCATCAGAAAGGCATTTGTTTGCTCCCACAAGGACCTGGAAATAAAAGTTTAGCCTTTGGGGACCTTGAGCCCTCCCCAGAAACTGACCAGAAGGAAGACCAAACATGCAGACCAAAAAAGGACAAAAGATTGTTGGACTGAGTTCGCACGCATCTTTCAAGAACTGCATCCAAATGCCCAGCGGGGCAATGAAAAACGCCCCCCCAAAGTAAGCAATGCAAACCGTCCACTCGGTTGAGCAAAGAAGCCCTCCATATCTTGCTATGGATTTCGCAAATATTGCCAGCCATCTCTAAGGACATTTATGAGCCAACCACTACCTGCCAACCCCTCACTAAGCATGAAGCAGAAGCAGCTGGCTCACCTTTAACTGCTTCCCTTCGGGCTTCTCAAAGGACACCCTCCAAAATGGGTGACGTCCTTCGGGCTTTCCCTTCAGAATGGGTGAAGACTCCGATTTCCCTCAAAAGAAACCCCACCCAGTTGGAAAACCTAGCACCGCCTCTCGCCGTCCAAGCCGCACTTGAAGGGCCCTTCATCTTCGAAGCCGGTGGTGCCCAACGAGTCCCAGGACTGAGAGCGGTTCCCCGCGCGGGGCGCGCTGAGATGCACTGGGCGCGTTGGAAGATTTTCCCCCAACAGCTGAAAGCTTTGGGGCCAACAGTGGCCTGGGGAAGCTCTGAGATCGGGGTTCCATGAAGTGGTTGCTGGACAGGGTTCCGTTCTGAACTGGTCCGAAGGGTGCTGGAAGGTCTGGGTGCTGGAACAGAGTTGAGAGGAATATGTCTGCAGGATTTGGCCCCTGGTGGTGCAGAGCGGTTGGGGTTCCAAAGGGTTTCGGACGGGTTCATGGCGTGGAGCGGTTCGGTTGGGTTCCGAGGGGTTTTGAGGGCAGAGTGGAACGGAGCCGCTGTGGGATTGGTCCTGTGGATGCAATGCATACCCCCGCTTTCCGGTGGGGTGGGGCTTAAGGTGTCCTTAAAAAGTGGTCCTTAAGACGGCTTGAGAAGGGGTCCTGAAGACGGGATCCTTCATGATACGGGGCCACGTCGAGAGATAACCCCCAAAGCACGTCGTTCTCAGACCCGCTCCCCAAAAGGCATGTGCAACAATCCTAGGTGGCTGTTAACCAGCGGACCGGCAGAACGAGATTCCGACACCTGCCATTCCCCCCCCCCCCCCGCACCTCAACAGGAGGCTTCCAGTTCTGGGCCAGGATTGCAAAGTCCGGTCCTGCGCCATCGACTCGCTCCAACCATCGGCGGTGGGTCGAAACTTGGCCCTGATAACTGTCTGGGCTACTCAAAATGGAGTGCTGGCCAAACACAATCCATGACCCCTATTGGAAAACCGCTAGGAAGGGGAGCCCTTCATAACCCAAGATAAAGGTTAAGCTTTTGAACTGTCGAGATACAAGGGAAACCACTCAAAACCCGACCAACTTTCTACCCTTAGGTTTTGATCATCTTCAGGCTCGGGGCGATCGTGCCCAATCTTTTGCAAGCTAGCGGGCAAAAGGGACGGGCCCACCCTTGCCCCCGGAACCACTCAACACTCCCGTTTGGGATAGTGAGTGATACAAGGGCGATGATCTTTACCTCGTGTTCCAGCGGGCGGTCCAGTCTGCACGACCACTTGAAAAAGGCAGTTGTTCCTTAGTGGCGCTGTGAGTGAACACATTCAAAGCTGACTGGCGATCCAAGCGCCGCATGAAGCACGCATGTGTCATCCTGTTTGGATTGGCCTAGCTGCTCGGGGGAAAAAAAAACTGGCCGGTCTCGCATACCATCTGCTGCTCCAGGCAAGCCAGTGAAAACACCGGTGACCAACAGCATGGGTCGGAAGTAACGCCGTGTCGGGCCCCGTAGAAAGATGGATTGCGTACCCTACGTAGCCATCATGCCTAGGGGCGGGACCCAAGGTCTCCTCTGGGGTCCACTCGAAAAGCAAGACAAAAGGGCACCACCACATGCCCCGGCAAAAGCATGCAAAAGCGATGTACGCATTTAGAAATTTAGGCGCGTCTTTTCCTAGCTAGCATTGATGTCGCCATGCATATGCTATTCCCAAAATACATGCATGCATGCATCAGGAGGTGCCTGCTCCGCAGTATGTGGCTGAGCTCTAAGACATGTAGGCAAGTGGTCAAAATTGCAAGTATGCAGTGCCCTGCTCCGGGCAGACACTTTTTGCGCTCCAAGGTTCCCCTGGCGACAGGTGGAGTTTTGGAAGGCGTACAAGGCGCAGCTGGCTCGTGTGTACTGCAAGGTGCTGGCGAAGAGAACCAGCGCCGAGACTACCTCGACAGCTTGTTTCTCCCAATGTCAAACTGGGTTAAGCAGGGGATCCTTCTGGAAAGTTCATTGGGTGGGGACCCCCGCGCGAAAGGAACCCTAATTGGAGGGGCAGCTGCCTAATCTTGAAATAGCTGCATTGGCCCACCACCTGTCTTCAAACCATATCTTAATGTTTGTTTGGCGGAGGCGACCAGTTGGCTAAGCATGACTCACGCCTAAACAAGAAAGCCTCTGAATTACTCACTTGCGGGCGGCTTTCCCCACCCTCCAACTTTGGTGGCAACTTCCCTGAGGCTCGCGCGAGAACGGCGGCTGCGCCTGGGCGGCCGGCTGACTGCAAACTGCGATGTGTCATCCAAAAACCGGCGCAAGACACACGTTGCCGGGATGTTGGGACCCGCCGCGTTCCAACCGCCGGCAACAGCCGCCACCAGCTGCAACCGGGCGGCTCAGCAGAAATCGCATCGAGAGCTTCCAAACGCTCAGCCGACGACTCTCGGACCTCGGGCGCTGCCAGGTCGCACTTTCTGCGTAGATTTGGCCACCAGCCAATGGATTTGCTTTTGGCGCCTTTGTTGGGGTCCCCTCTTTGGGCAACGACGGGATTCAAGGAAGGCTTCTGACTTTGAGAGCTGGTCAAGGTTCAACCCTTCAGAACCTAGAACTCGATTGTCACCATTTTTGATTGGCAACATTGCAAGATGGAACCAACTGTGGACGCAGAAATCTTGAAAATCCGCAACTTGCTCTTCCTTTGCATTCGCCTTTCAAAGCCGAAGGCTTTTGGGGACACCAGTTTTGGGCAAAATTTGCCGGGTGTCCAAAACCTTGTACTTGTCCAGTGCTTTGAGTCTTTGAGGGCTTAAAACGGTGGGAAGAATCTGCATGGCAAGACTTTTGTCGTTGTTTTGCAGATACTTGTGGTGTTTTGCTGTTTTGAGCTGTGTTGGATTTGGGTTGTTTGGGGTCTTGGCGGGCACGTGTAGTGATGCTGTATAGGGCTGTCACTGCGAAACATCCCCAGCATTATTGTGCTTTTCGATCTCTATATTTCGGGTATTTCAAGGGAGGTGATGTCATCCTTGTTTGAAGGTTTATTTTGGAAAACATTGAGAAACCCTAGGCTGTTGTATTCTGCATCCCCGGCATTGTCTGCATTATCAGCATTCCCCGCACCCGCCACCCCAAAGGGGTTTAAATTCTATTCATTCCAATTACAAGACATGGATGCCCTGTATTGTTATTTCTTTGTCACTACCTCCCTGTGTCAGGATTGGGTAATTTGCGCGCCTGCTGCCTTCCTTAGATGTGGTAGCCGTTTCTCAGGCTCCCTCTCCGGAATCAAACCCTAATTCTCCGTTACCCGTCATTGCCACGGTAGGCCAATACCCTACCGTCGGAAGCTGATCCCGTGCATACTGAGTTTCCACATCCGCTCAGCGTTGTTGCTACCTTGCTACCCTGGCTCCTCTACAGCCCACTTACCCCTAAGCGCCCTTATGGATAGGTGTTTGCTTCTTCGGCTCAGCTCTTTTTCAACCATAGGAAGCCACAAACACAAGGAAACCAAATTGAAACCATAAGGTAGCCAGAAGGGAACCCAAACCCCCCCTTGCCAGAAAATCCAAAATGATTTCCCTTGGAGATAGACAGAAAACAATCTGATTTGCAGACTTCGCATCAAATCCAAAACCTGCTGCTGCCTACTTACCAAATGGCGTCGGCGGATCGCGTAGTCATCTCGATTCGGGAACGAGTTGTACAAATCCCGCAGCTCACCGCATTTGAGCCCTTGGAGCGCTTGGACGTGGCGGGTTCCAAACCTTTGACCCCGAAGCGTCAAAGCTCAGGAATCCCCAGCCCTCAAACCTCGGGCCGTCCGCTGGGCTCGGGCCCAAGTCCCTGAGCTCCCGGCATGGCCGCCGCATCCTTCCGCACCTCCCGCTGCCTCGGCCGGGCGAAAAGCAAGTGGGAAGTGGCCAGACTTCCTCGGCCCGGGACGACATTGGGAAACCAAATGTTGACAGACGGTTTGCGCCGCCTTCCGTTAGGGCCCATGCGAACTGCCAGGGAGGGTCGCTCACTTTTAAACCTTGATTTGTTCCATACGTCTCGGAAGGGCAACCATGTTCTACACCTGAAGGAAATCAAGCTGCACAGTCCGATGGTGAAGAGCCAACGTCCACCGCCGAGCGCAGAGACAACAAAGTGCTCGGAACAAGCAAAACAAACGACAAAACCAGCCTGTCAACCGTTTGACTTACACCACCTGCAAAAAGTGGATATGGCATGCGCATTTCCCGGGTAGGGGACCTGCATTGTGGTCACGCAGCCTGAATCGCACTCCGAATGAAACAAGTCTTGCCGTGTTGATCGCAGCTCGGCCTTCCTGTGCCTTGAGCAGAGCCATTGCGCAGACGTGGGATTCCACCTGGGGCAGCTGCAAATGCAGGATCTCTGCAATCAAGTCCTCTGGAACTCCTCTCTCACGAAATCCAATGTCCTAAGAAATCGAGGGAGAGTCTCCCCCTAGACCCACCCCAAATCGGGTGGGAAACCAACACGTGATTGACAAAACAAAGAACGCCCCAGCAAAACGCGCCAACAAAGGGAAGCCAAAGGGGAACATCCTACTGTGCATGCCGCCGCTCCCAGGGCAACCTCGCCACCTTCAATCCCGGAAGTTGGTCTCGGAGTAGGCACACGCCCAATCCCGAGTGGCGCCCAATCTAAAAACACAAGCCCGAGTGGTGTCGGAAGCCTCACCCGGTGTTTGCTCGCACCCTGAGTGTCACCTCCAAATGTTTCGGGAAATCCAACCTCAGCTGCTTAAAGCGTGAAACACCGCAAAGGGTTCACTTTGAAGGCCCCAGTGTGGGCCCCTCCTGCGCAGAAAAAATGCCAGCCAAGCCGCCAGCCCGTCCCGGTTGGCGGTGGCCAAGCTCGCCATGATGTCCTGGTGGCCAAAGCGCCGGAGACGGAGGGAGGGAGAGGGGGGGGGACAGGGGAGCGGAGCGAGGCAAAAACCAACCAAAAAAACAACACATAGCGAAAGAGAGCGAGCGAAAAGAAGAAAGAGAGCGAGAAAGAGAAAAGAAAGGAGACAACGGCGCCAGCCTTTGCCAACCCCCACGTGCGTCAAAACAACACATGGACCACAGGAAGCCAACTGCCAGCTCCTCATCTGATACACGGACAGTGTTGTCCAGCCGCAGCGCCAGCAAGCACGCCGGGTGCCGCCGCACGAGCTTCAGCATGCGATCTTTGGCACCTGGCGGGCTGGAAACGTGCGACCGAGGCCCGGCACACCGGGCGTTTACAAGCAGCCCATGGATGAACCCCGATGTGGGGCAACACACACACACAAACCATGTGTTGGATCAGCTGGGTTCTTGCAAACACATATGCAGTATGTTGCACTACCTGCCTTCACGTTCCCAGTGTGCGGCCAAATCGTTCACCCAAACACAACGGAACAAAAGGTGGAAGTGTGGCAAACTGGGACTACATGAGCTCGCTGGAGAATAAGCGCATCAATTCCAAAACTGCAACATGTTGGAACCCACGCAAAAGGGGTCACAAGCTCGGCATCTGAACAATCAAAAATGACTCCACGACCTGAGGCAGGGCGTGCAGGGCCAACAGAAAAGTGCCTTGCCCAAAAACGCCGGGGGGCGTGCGCATGATCCGTCGTAAGACTTGTCATCTGGAGAGCTGCCCTTTGGAACATGTGAACGTGCACATTCCCCCTGATTGCGCCACATGTCAATAGGACCCGGTCGACATTTTAAGGCTCTTGATCTGCCGGAGGTAGCTGACCAGCTTTGGCGCTTCGTGTGCGCGTGTGCGTTTGGCATGTTTGAACGTCTGCATAACTGCAAGGGTTGGCCAATTTGGGGAGGCTTGGCTCGCTCCACTCCAATACACATCTCAATGTGTAGGAGAAGACTTTCGCACCAACATCCACAAGCCCTCTGAAATCTCTGGTCAAGCCCTTGTGTGTTTTAGCAGGGGTGCAAGTCATAGATGAAGCTCAGCCGACCCTACGCACAAACACGCGCGCGAAACCCATCGTGCAACGGGCAAGGGCAGGCACCATGAGCAAATTGAGAAGGGACCATGGACGCGATATCCACCGTCACAAAGCTTCACATGTTGAAGGTCAAAGGCACCAGAAATTAACTTTGCAGAGATGCTGCGAAACAAGCGGCGAAGCAAACATGACAGTGCTAGGGGGAAGATGCACTCCGGAAAGAGAAGAGCAGAAGCAACGCAAACCATACCTGGACCCATTCAGCCCGCACTGCCACCGACCACCTGAAACCAAACAAAGAAGGCGCAAATGATGCCAAAGTTGGCACAAGCATTCCCGGCGCGTCATTCCCACCACAGTATCCACAGCCATGTAAATTCAGACCATAAATTTGATCAGCAAAACGAAACGGCGGCCCAACCACATCAAAATCAATCGCGCAGCTGCATTGTGACCGAGTGCCTGTGCTCTGGCGTGTGTCACGGGAAGGCCCACGAACAAAAACGAAGAAGCACGCAAGTCTCTGAATGCCAGGCTTCTCAAGCAGCAGCCGACAAAACCGCTCGTACAATACTGAATGAAGAAAACAAACGCAGCCAACCCAAACATTCGCGGAGGCATGCGCCAACCGTCGGATTCTGCCGGGGCGCTGATAGCAATTGCGCCGGTGGCGTCTGTGCCATCGCTGGCGCTCCGCAGGCTGCTGCGGCTCGCCTGCGGCATCCGCAACCTGAGCGCTCACCCCACTGCACATACAAGAAATGCAAGATGTGCGAGGGGGGGGGGAGAGGGGGGCATTTTCTACGAACGATTGAGGGTCAAAGGTACTCGAACACGCGGCCCGTTGCATGAGAATTAGAAAGCCAAAAGAAACAAAACGTGAACATTTGCCAGAAACTGCCAAGGAACTGGTGTGTCCGTGGCACTCTTCGTGTCCAGAGCGCGTCAAGAAGGAGCACATGGCAAGCACTGCCATCACTATCCCAAAAGCTGACTTGTGCTAATGCTGTCCTGTTTTGCAGGGACATCTTGTTGAACAGGACTCTGCCCAAGCAAACTGGTGTGAGTGGGCCTTGTTTTTTGAGGGATCAAACGAATTAATGTTCAAGTGGAAAAGCAGCAAGTGAACACGCAAAAAATAACCTGCAGCCAACAACATGGATTGAACCCGCCTCTGCGTGTTTTGGGTCGCAACTCAAAAGCTTGGGGAGGATTGCTTGGCAACCCCCCACGGCTGTTTGAATCAACCACGAAGGCGCGCCCGGCACAACGTGAATACATTTCACGGTTTAACAAGACTGCTGGTTTCCGAAGCGATTGAAAGCTAGAAGCACCATCTCGCGCAAGCGGCCAGTGCTCAGGAGGGCGTCTCAACGCTTGCTCCGTGTGTATCGCAAACTTCTGGAGACCACCTGGCCCCAGCGCCAGCCCATCCCGGTGGGTATGTTGGCGTTGCAATGCCACCCTCACATGTGTTGCTGCAGATGCTGCAGGGTATACCAACACCCCTGAGTGTGCAGAGCCTGGCCCAAGAGCCTTTGGCGTCGACAGGGCGTCCGCACAGCGCCGATGGGTGTGCAGTCGGGGCACCCACCCCCCGTTTGAGTTGCCCTGCCAGCCAGTGCTGCTCCCGATGCCCAGCACGCAATCCTTGCCTGTGCCTGACACCAGTGAAGCCGGAGTGCGAGAGAAGCAGCAACACAGCTTGTGCAACACACCACAGTTTGTGTGCCTCAGCAGCACGTTGCCGCAAGATCTGCCGACGCCAGGTCTGGTGTTTCCCGGACATCCCAGCAAACATGTTACACGCAGCTGCGGGAAAATCCAGCAGTGGGAGACGCATGCAGTTCTGGGAGCGGCTTGGTGGGAGGCAGCTCTATATTTGCAGCGGCCGCACCTTACCCCGCATGTGTCCATCCAGGCCACTCATTTAATGTTGGACGTCCAGCAGCCCGAGCGAGCACTCACAGCTGCTGAGCTGTCTCTGCCGTTTGGGCTGCCGGATCCTTGCCAGCCAGCCAGCCAAGGCATCATGCTCCCGCCCGCAGGCGCGAGGTGCAAGGACCTGGCATGGCCATCGGGGCGGGGTCAAGTCCCTCACAGTGCCTGCTGGACTGGCGGACCTCAAGATGGTTGCCGCTGCTTGCTGCCACCCGCAGTGGCTAGTCCCGAACCTTGCTCCCGCCTATGCATGGCCGGCAAGAACCCGCCCACGAGGCCCAGCTAAACCGCCATGCCGCAAGGTGAGCTGCGCGCGTGCACTGCGGCGTGCTGGTGGCACCATTCGGAGTGCATAGTTGGACCGAGGCGAAGCACAGTGCAGCAACAACAACCAAGCGACTTGCAAATCGGGAAGAGTAAGAAGGATTTGCAAGAAACGCAATTGGAGGTTGATCTTTATTCTGTTGGCACTGCTGCGCCAATTTTTCTATGTGAGCCACTTGCGAAAGGGCGAAATCATGCTTGAGAAACCCGTGTAGTAAAGGAAGTACACTTTGGCAGAATTTAACAATTTGTCTGCACCCGTGGCAGCTCCGGCTCGAAAGTCGAAACTTTTCAGCACGAGTGTAGTGAAGGAAGTACATTACACGTTGGATCCAGCTCGCAAACGCAACTTTTCAATGCAAGTGTAGGAAAGGAAGTACACTTTGGGTGGTCCCCATCCATGTTTGGGCACGCCAAAAAAGTGTTTGATTGCTCGCTGGGGATGTTGAAAACGATGCTGATGATGTTGACGGGCTAGTGTGAAATACGTACATTTCGTCGCAAAATGCTTGAAAATACCGCATTTTACTTGCCGGAAAACGAATCCAAAAAAAACAAATTGCATTTCGATCAATTTTCTTTCCTGACCTTTTTCCGCTGCCAGAGCCGTTCCTGATCACACAAACCCCCGTGCGGCTGGGGATTCGGAAGTGCGCTCCCTTTTGCGCTAAAAGCATGATCTGGCTCGGGCGCCTAGATGTTGCGGCGAGGTGAGATGCAAAAAAGGCCTGATGCATGTGCAGGGCCAAAATTCACACTCCCAGTTCTTTCTTTGCATCGAACCGAGTTGTGAAAGCCCGTGAAGTGCTCGGTGGTCGAGCTCACTCCCGAATCTGGATGACCGGTTTGAGAAGCCACTGCCGGAGCTGATCACGAAGTAGCTTGCTCTGCTTGGTGAGGCCGTCGGCCATCACGATCTGCGTGGGTATCCAGCGCATCCTCCTCTGGTTCACGTACTCCTGGATAAACTTGACGTTCACCAGGCTGCGCTTGTCCTGCAAGGAAGGGTTGGCCGACACCACAGTGTCGTAGAGCGGCTTGCAATCCACCGCCAACAAGAAGGTGAGGCGGTCGCCAACCTGATGTGCAGGAACATCAAAAATGATCTCCCCCAGGAAGTGGTTCGCGAAGCTGCCGCGGTCGGTGGCGACGTCGGCTGCGATAGCCTCGGCTGCCAGTGTAGACCTGCAGACTCTTGAAGACCGGCAGGATTTCCAGTCTATGAGTGCGCCTGGTTGTGGTGCTTCTGTGACCTGCGAGTTGGTCAGCAGGAAGAGAAATCCATGCTGCGAGGAGGTCTCTAGAGCTTTTGCCCAGCTCGAGTCGCTGTATGCGACGATGTGCGTAGTGCGGCCGAAGTTGACCCCGGGGATGGTGATGCCGTCCTTCGGGTAGGTCTTGAGGAAGTCGGCCATGTCGTAGAGGTCTTGCAAGTCCCCGTAGGTCGTCTGTCGTCCCTTTGCCGCAAGGCTTGTCGGTCTGTACCGAGATCTGCTTGCCCTTGAAGGTGACGGGCGGTCCATCTGTCTCAATGAGGGTGGTAGATCCCCATTCGAAGAGTGACTCCAAGATGCTGAAGTTAAACTCTTCGCTGTAACGAGGAAATCGTCTACGTAGACCAAGAGCACGGCTGATGGTGAGCCAGGGAAGCGCTTGCTGGGGTACATGAAGACCATAGCGTCGTAGGCATGCACCTTAAAGCCGGCCTTTTTAAGTCTTGAGGTCACCTCTCTGCTCCACATGACTGGTGCGTTGCTGAGTCCGTAGACGTTGCCTTCCAGGACGTAGAGGTCATGTGGAAAGGCACCAGCTGCTTTAATCAAAGGATCGCGAGGAGGCCTGAGATATAGTGGGCCGTTGCGTTCCTCCTGTGCTTGTCGTCCTTGAAGAAATGCAGTGGCGGCGTCTCCAAACCAAAGAGTCCATCGCGCCTTGTTGTTGAAGGCTTTCCCATTGGCACCGCTGGCGTAGAGGGCCAAAATGACCATCTCCGATGTTCGCGATGGGGTTGGAGCTCGTCGTGTGAGCGATTTCAGGTCGGGGTCCACATGGCCTTGTGCCACGATCCGGCATTTGGCCTGTAATGGGCCCTGTCCCTTCGTCTTGTCGCGGTAGCATCCCCTTGATGGGATAATTCTCTGCCTCAGAGCGGGGGTGCTCATGATCTTGGCCACCTCCGGTGGGCTGAGTGGCTTGATTGACTTCCACTTCGCCCAGTCTCTTTTCGCACGCCCTCCACAAAGGCCCGGAGGTCTTCTGGAGAACGTTCCATGATCTCCCGCCAGGGTATCTCCTTCTCGAGGGATTTCGTCTCCTGGCGTGACAGGGGCTTTCCCTTCTTGAAGTAGGGACGTGTCATCGGAAGCGCGTCTCCGTCAGATGAAGAGGCTGAGGTCGCTTCGTCCGCTCCCGTGTCCGCCATGTAGGCCTGGTAGGGGTCCGTGGCCGTCCTTGGCGTCCATGTTGGGCGAGCCGTCCCAGTGTTGCTCCATAGGGATGATGCCGTTGAAGGTG
Organism: Effrenium voratum; assembly: GCA_963377175.1. Taxonomy (NCBI): domain Eukaryota; class Dinophyceae; order Suessiales; family Symbiodiniaceae; genus Effrenium; species Effrenium voratum. The sequence continues at coordinate 235,269 of CAUJNA010003826.1, forward strand.
CTGTTGAAGTAGCATTCCGGCTGAGGAATGTACCAGTATTCCGTGACGACCTCACGCTGTGCAGGTAGGGCTGGAAGTCGCAGCTGCTGTTGTTCAAAGATGATCTCGCGCGCGTCCAATGACCGGCACCACAGTGATGTCCTTATCGAAGGTCCGGTGTCAAGTGGTGCAGGGACTTTCTCTGCCTTGAGGTCCATGCGCGCGCTACACTCAAGTTCTGGTAGGTGAGGTAGAGGTGGTGGCTGTGGTGAAAAGTAGTTCCTGAGCTCGATGACGTTGCGGTGGAGCAGGGCAATGGTGGTCGCCTTGAAGTCCTTGACGTAGAGAACGTCCATCTGAACTCGGTCGCCCATCTGACCGATGTGCTGGTCAGGAAGAGCTGCCAGGTTCGGAGGTCTGAGTGCGACACATCTGTCGCAAGCGGCACAGCGTAGGGCTTTAGCGGCCTTCACCACTTGATCTGAGTGGATGCCGTTCAGCGCGAGCAACTTGAGGAGCTCCACGTTGTTGACGTGCCCCAAAAAGCGGTGCATCCTGGCCACAGCAAACCGGATAGTCCGATCTATCTGGGTGCCAGGAAAGTCGATTTCGTTGTAGAACTTCTCGTTCTGCTCTCTGTGTGGAGGTGGCTGTGCTGGTTGTTCATGAGGATCTGGTTGTTCCGGAGGGTCGTCACTTGACGTGGAAAGCGTCCACGAGAGAAATGCAGGTCGGAGAGGTGGACGTCGGAGCCGACGTACTTGATGATGGCTCCACGATGGGTGTGAGGTATGTGAGGAGGTTGACGGTGGACAATGGGGTTCTTGGCCAGTTGCAGTCGAGTGATGGTCCAGGGGATGTTGGCCGTGATGGTGTGGGTCGTTCTCGTCTAGCAAGATGTTCCGGGATAAGGTCTGGCCTAACAGATACTCCGCCTGGCCGATGATCTCTCCCCAGATGGTCTGGTTCTCATCCGGCTTGAGGTAGTAAACTGAGTGAGGTGCGGGTTGAGCGCGAAACCGACCTTGATCTTGCTAGGTCCTGGATGCCGGACAGAATGCATCTGACCATCTCCTCTGGATAGGCCTGAGACTGCGTCACATCCATGCCTTCCAGGTCAGTCTGCGGTTGAGGTACTGCAGGAGCTTGGGATGGTTGGACATGAAGCGGAATGTCTTGATAATGGGGTTGCCAGCTCGGCTGACGGCTCCGTAGGCGCCGCTGTCGGTGTCCACGAAGGTCGCGTCCGTCTTGTTCGCGAGGTCCTGCATCTCCGGAAGTTGCCAAACACGACTAGCCTGTGGGCTCTCCAGGATGTAGTGCCTGCCGGCCAAGTGCTGCTTCATGCACCATTCTGCCGCTTGGATCACTGTCTTGCGCTCCTGGTCGCGCCATGCTTGTAGTTCGTGAGGTCGTCGAACGTAGTTGACGTTGTTATGCAGGAGCGTCCAGGGTCGGCAATGAATGCCCTGCTGGATGAGGACCAACGGCTGAAGCCGGTCGAGCATCTCATCGCAGGTGTGCTGTCTTTCTGACGTGGACAGGTCGATGCCGCTGCGGAAATCCAGGGGCATGGTTGCTGACAGACCGAACGTTGGTGCTCTCCTGCTGATCTCCGCCTGGCCGGCGAAGGTTTCCATGATGTCTGCACGACATCTGCTGATCTGCTTGTTGTTGATGTACACGGTGTGCTCGGCCGAGAGCGCTTGGTGGGCCTTCCTGATCGCGCCGGCGACCTGCTTCGTGTTGCGAGTCGAGCTTGTCATAGATGGAGTCGAGGGTCGCTGAGAAGGTCGGAACTTGCTCTGGGGCAAGGCCTGCTGCTTCGGCTTGTGTCCCAGCCAAATGTCTTGCGAAGATGGCAGCGGCAAGGCAGGCTTTGCCGAGGAAACCGAAATGTCAGCTCGTTCCACTGGAGCTTGAGGTAGCACCGCAGGCACTGGCTGTACCGGCCGCATCGGTTTCCGAACCGCTTCCACTGCGGGTGGATGCAATCCTTGGAGCTCTTCGGCTGCATCTCGCGCATCTGGGTGGCCACCTGCTCGGTCTTCTCGCGAAGTGTGAGCCAGCTTCTGCTTGCCAGTCCGAACGTCACCATGCGGGACATCATGACGAGGGCGTTCCACTCCAGGCAGAACACCGCCTTCAGGATGCGGCGCCATCGCGTAAGAGCTGGAGGTGCTGGAACGCGTATCATCTGGCAAGACGTCTGCTTGCGGCTTGATCCACATGCTGTCCGGCAGGAGCAGCTCAGGATCCGGTCTCTGCCACACACATGAGGCTGTGAAAGCTGAACCCATGTGTCTGACGTTGAGGCCTGGGGGTCCTGAGGTGCGATCGGAACACATAAATGTCCGTGCATGCTGGTAACCTTCACTGTCATGCCGATGTGCCGGAAGTGTGCCGTCATGCTGGGAAGGTCCAAAACCATGCCAAGCTTGTGGAGCAAAGTGTTGGAGGCCAACAGAGGGATCTCCGTGTCCAAAACACAAGCTCCCAGCAACACATCTGCTTGTCCGAGGCGTGAAGGCATGTAGACACGGTGAAGTGCTTGCATGGGGTTTCCGGAGCCGAACTGAAACATCTCTGTGGTCTCAACGGACTTGGTCTTGAGGCGGGGGTGGTGAAGGATCTTGGTGTGGGAGGCTAACCAACCAGTTCCGCAACAGGTTCTCTGGCATGCGGTGTCAAGGATCATGTACCCGGAGAAGTCTTGGGGGGCCGTGGTGATGTGAACATGATGGGCGTTGGTCATGAAGTTGAAGAAACTGCCGGCGCGACTGCGAACACCTTTTTGCGAGGACCGGCATCGCCTGATCTGTGCCCTTGTCCTTGCCCTTGTCCTTGCCCTTGCCCTTTCCCGCGTCGGTGAAGTTAACCTTCTTGGCGGAGACGGGGCAGGCATCATCACCTTTCCAATGGCCGATTTGCCCGCAAGCAGCGCAAGATGAGCTCTGCTTGCGTTCGGCTATGGTGCGGTTTCCCGAAAACTTGCGTCCAAGGGTGAGGCTCTGCAACTTCTTGGCCGTGACCGCCAACGTATTCGTCTTCTCCACCTCCTGGCTGATGCCAGTTGCCGTCGTGCTCGTCGGTGGGCCCCTCATCGTCCTGAGCGTCGTGGAAGAGGTCCTGGCCATCGTCGATGGTGTCCAGGGCCTGCTGCGGCTGCTCGGGGATGTCCTGCATGGGAACCTGATCCGCTGCGTAGACGCTCTTGTGGAAATAGCCGTTGCCCTTGCCGGTGCGATAGTTCGAAGATGCCGCGGCCGATGATGACGGTGTAGTTCCGCGGTTCCAGCCACCTTGGTGGGATCCTTTCGGAGACCCTTTGGTAGCCGATTGGTGAAGCTGCTGTCCGTCGCGTCCGAACAAGGCTGGCGTAGGCTTGTGCTCTGGGAAGGTCATGATGAGGGCCTCGGCGATGATGTCAAAGTCCAGCTGGTGCTGACTCGCGATCAGTACCAGTCTCTGCATCTCAGGCGAGATGCGTGCTCTATCCAAGAGCCGGTCTCCATTGGCGTCGCCGTCGTACATGGCGTCCACCTGGATGTTCACCGTCGAGAGGGCGCTCTCGCATCTGCGGCGCGCGATTGACAAAGCCCCGCATCGTCTCTCCCTGCTGGCGCACTATGGACTCAAAGTCCGCCAGCTGCTTCCTCCTCTGGTAGATGACCTTGCTCTGCAGACCCTTGGTCAAGGCCTCGATGATGTAGCCGATGCCGTTGGAGGAGTTGACCCTTTCCAAGTCCAAGTGCTCGGCCTCCTCTTCCGCTTCTCCCTGCAGCGAAGTGTAGAGCATCATTGCGGCCTCGTTTCGCGGCATGAAGGAAGCGATCTGGAGCTTCCACCGTTCCACCTTGCGAAGCCACTTAGGGAACGCTCTCACATCCTCCCGGGAATAGCGCCACCGAGGTGGTAGAGGAGCTTGGCCGGACCTGAAGCGAATGTTCTTGTAGAAGTCGATGTAGGCTTCTTGTCGTGGAGGGCTTGCATAGCCTTGGTGAGTTGCTGGATTGGGTCCTTTGTGGGAGGCGTAGTGGTCGTATCCGGGTCACGTGATTGGGCTCGATCTGGTGGATCGTGTCCTCATCCTCTGCTTCTGCGCCGCCGTCGTCTTCCTGGTGAGCCGGCAGGCTGCGGGTCATTGGTGGGCACCTCGGACTCGGCGGCCTCCGACGGAACACTTCCAGGCTCTGCGTCGAAGGAGGGGGCATCGAAGAGTCCTGCCTGGGGACATACATCCAAATGCCTCTCTGCATCTCCCTGCGCTGAGCCACATCAGCTCTGTAGTACTCCGTGCTCAGGCATGCGGCGCAGTGCCATCCGGGACCGTGTTGATCATGAACGATCTCCTCGGAGTCACAGCGCCAGCAGCGCCAGTCAACGGCATGTGATCTGGCTGCCGAGCTCGGGGGCCCTGAATCTCAAAGGTCCGTGCCGTCATCCCAGAGATCGCCGAAGGGCAGGTCCTGGGAGAGGTCATCCTCAAACAAGGCGGCCATGGCTGGATGCCCGATATTCGGGCTCCGCTACCAGCAGCGAGAGCAGCACGCAAAGGCTGAGCACGAGTTTCACCGCTTGAGCAGACGCAAAAAGGTGCGTGAAAAAAATGCGTTCCTGGACGACGTCTACGTGACGTGAACGCCCGATCGCATAGAGATCCTCGCCGAGGAGAAACTCCGTGCGCCTGGAAAAGCGCCGGGTGCTGCCCGAAGGCATGCACAGCCGGCATGAGCGGGTCGCCCTGCTCGCCCCCTTCAGCCTGCGTTATGTCGTGCGCGACCCCGTCCTCGTCGTAGAAAAGGTACGTGCTCGGCTCAGCGTAGAACTAAGCTACGAACGGTAGGAGGGCTGCCAGGCGAGGATCGCACGGCCGTGCAACATGCTGGCCCGTGAGGTGTGGTCAAACGCCCCGACCCCATCCACACTGAGCACGGTGATGCGCGCATCTACTTCACAGGCCGCGCGCACTGCCCGGGCTAGGGGTTCGGCGCCTGCCCGGGCCCGAAGCACGTATTGGAAAGGCGCGCAGGCCGCTTGGAAGGCGCCCGCGTGCTTTTGCGCGCCACGACGCGCCGGAACACGTCGCTCATGACCAGGCCGCGCACTCCGCCGTCGGGCTTTTGCAAGCCCACCATCCGGCCCAAGCGCACGCCCGCGAGCACGGCTGCTCCGCTGCTCGTATCTTTGACGCTGTCCGGACCGCGCTCCGACTGCGGCCTCCATGAGGGACGATGCTCTCGGCACCCCGGCGGCCGATGATGGCGGGCAAGCCGCGTCCGAGCATCCGCCCGGCACGGCTGCGGGGAGGTGGCGTGGCCGCCCCCGAGCGGGAGCGCGACAATGTGTCGAGGTGGCCCTGCAGCGGGGCCTTGCCTGCTTAGCCGGCGCGGACCTGCGCAGTATGGCCTACACCCTCCAAAGCGCACCAGGTCGACTGCGCGGGTTGCTGATGTTTGCCATGCGCCAAGGGCTGCGCTTGGCGGCCGAGGCGGCAGACGGTGCAAAACGGCAGGATGGAAACTCTCCCTGCTGGCGCCGCGCATGCTGCTGAGCAGAATGTGTGGTCGAGACTGCCTCGCTCCGGAGGAATTGGAAAGGCGCGCGCACGCGCCGCGCGGGACTGCTAGAACGCGGTCCAGCAGCTGTTGCTGGTCGGCCCGCTTCTCACACAAATAGCGTTGTGTGAAGCTGGCATGCCCGCGTGCCCAGCACGACAAGCCCTCGCTGATCCGGCGGAAGGCTCCATGCGCCCGTCCACACCTCCCCGGCAGGCACCTGCAGGTCGTCGATGCCGGGCGGCTCCTCGCCAAATGCATTCCAGATGCGGGTCTCCCCCAGATTAACATCGACCCCAGCATGCGCGCGGAGCGCGGTGCGGACAGCGTCAAAGATAGTCCTTGCACGCTCCGGTCTGCACACGACGTAGATGTCGTCGAGGTTCGCGGGCAAGGATTCGCTGTCGAGCAAAAAGCGCCGTGGGCGGCGATCGCGGAGCAGTTGGCCCCAGCGGCGTGCGAACTCCCCGACCGCAGCCTTGCGCTGGCTGGCTGGGCCGGCAGCGGCTTTTCCACGCGCCAAGCGGGCGCGGAAGTCCTCAGTTTCTGCCGGCCGTTGTCCGCCGATTCCTCTCCTCAACTTCGCGGAGGGCTTTGCCAGGCTCGACGTCAGTGCCGGGCGGCTAGCGTTGTCAACGGCAACCTGGGCGCCGCCAAAAGCTGGCAGGCCATTCGCGACGACCTCGATTTGGCGCCCTTCGTTCGACAGCGCATCGAGGTTGAGGTCACGGAGGAAGACATCGGTCGCAACACGCGCCCCGACCTCGCGGCATACGCGGGCCGCAGCACGCTCGAGCGGGAACGAGCGCCGCCTCAGCACCCCCGCTGCGCGGCAGGCGGTTTTGTGGTCGCCGAGAACGTCTAGCGGCTCCCCGCACCGACCATGCCGGGGGGCCGGAGGCAGCGGCAACCTCAGCCTCCGAAGGAGGAGCGTGCGAAGCACGGCATATGTGAGCCGGAGCGCTTCCCTGGACGGGATGGTGGTGAAAACAACGCCGCCGCCTGGCCCAGCCTGCGCCAACATCAGGGCCCAAAACGCTGGATCAAGGTCACGGAAGAGCGTCTCAAGGGCCCTGACGACTGCGCATCCCCTGGGCACATCGCCCCACTCGCGTGGGCGCTTTTCAAGCGGAGGGCGAGCCAGTCCGGCACCACAAAGCCGGCGTCCTGCAGTGCAGCGGCGGCATGCGGCGGCAGCACGCGCAGCCACAACAGCCGGCCGGGCATGGCCCCATGGCGGGCGCGGTCAACTCCCGCAAAAGGGAAGTTAAGAGCAGGGGATGTCGCTCGCCTATCACGGGGAGCGTGTCGGCCCAGGATGCCCAGTGTGCGGCATGCGGGGTCGCAGCCAGCTGCTGGTCTCAAACCCAAGCCTCCAAAGCGAAGAGGCAATTGAGCTCTCCGGGCGCTGGGGTCGGGAGGGGAGCTGGCGCGGTCCGAGTGGTCGAGCAGTCTGGCTAGGCATCTGAGCACGGCCGCATCATGCTCCTCGGCAAACTGCGCCGTAGCGCATGGCCTCGGATGGCTACATTCCAGCATCCGCTGTGCCCGGAGGCGAACACCCTCCCCAGAGGCGAATTCCATAAGCTGCCCCCGACGGACAGTTGCTACGCGGGAAAAATAGCGCGGAAAAAAACACACACAATTCCAGGCCAAGTACAGGGGAGGTTGCTGCTGACAGCCCCGTCGAAACCCGGCGACTCATCTTTGACATTGGGCGGCCGAGGCCAATGCAGCGCGAGCATCGCTGGCCACGCGGAACCGCAGCATTAATTACCGTGTCCCGCTGTTGTGACGCTTACGCATGCCACTGCCATTCCGCTTGCGACGCCATTATGCCAACGGCCTAGCGGAACGGAGCTCAGCTTACCATCGACTACCCTTGCGTCAGCCTTAATTATTAAAATCGGCTGCAGGCCCAGCGCCACCAAGGTCGGGCGCTGCTTTGCATTTTTCTTTGGAAGGCCATTTTGTTTGGGATTTGTTCGTTCTTTTTTTCAGGGTGGGTGGCTTTTTTGCTTTTTGGTTTTTGGCTGAAGCGGCGCCCGCACAAGTACACCCAGACTTGGATGGGCAAAGCGTGAACTAAAGGAACGCACGGGCTGCAAAAGGGCCAGCCTGAGAGACAAGCATGGCCGCAGATGCGAAATCCAGCTGATCTGCCAAATCGTGAGGCGAGACCGATGAGGAGCACGGCCCTGAGAGCCTGGTTTTGGAATGACTGAATGCTATCCTGGAACGGGGCATGCCAGACCCACCCCTTACACCCTTGAACCCGTGAACGTGAACCCGCACCCCAGCCCGCGCCCACGAAGCCAATCCTAGGCCAACATCCGACCCTGAACCAACCCTAAACACACATCCTACGCCAACCCTGAACCAACCCAAAGCCAACCTAAACCAGCACAACCCCTAAACCAACCCACCCTACAAGCCTAACCCTCAACCCTCACCCTTTTCCCCTAAATCAACCTTAAACCAACCCTAAACCTACCCTAAGCGAACCCCAACCCACCCTTTGCCGTAAGCCAACCCTAAACCAACCCTAAACCAACCCCAAACCACACCCCAACCACCCAACCACCCAACCCCATCCCACCCCACAGCGAAGGAAGGCTTGGGGGGGGGGGGGGGAGGAAGGGCGGGGGGTGATTCACGGCCTGCAGCATCCTAGCATTGCCAACATCATTACCATGATGCAGATGATGCGGGGGAGGGGGCTGGAACATATATAAACCGCATAAAATAACATTGCAACTCTCGCGCAACTGAAGCCACCTGCAAAATGCAGGATAAAACGACTTCGCGGTTGGACGATACTGTTCCAACTTGAACACATGCGCCAATGACACTGGAACCGCTGCAGTGACGTCACCAGGGCAGGCTGGACGCAAGGAGACTTCCAGCGAACAAGCAGGCTACGGCGTTTCTCTTCTGCCTGGCACTGGGAACGGCCAACCTGTGTCGCGGCTTCGCGCCGCTCGACACGGATCGAGCAGCGGCGAGTGGCAGGGCATGTGCCGACCCCCTTTTTCAGGTTTGACAAAGAAGGTCGGCCATGCCACATCAGCTGGGAGAGGGCCGGGGGGAGTCAAGTATTCCTGTCAAACGGCACGCTGGCGCCAACATGGACCTGTCGGCCTGACAGCTTGAGGAAATCAAAACCCCTCGAGAAAAGCAAAGCGGCCTGGACACCCGACGCGTGGTGAGTGAGCGCGAACCACGCCCGACGACAGGTCGATGCCCCCTGCCGCAGAGAAGGGTGCCAGCAGATTGACCAATGTGATCATTGCGACGAGGCGGTGCCTTTAGCAGCGATTTGGGCCAAGGTGGGAAATGTACGACTGCTGTAAGGCGTTGCCAGACCTATGTTTCAGTGAGTCGGTTTGATGAAGCAGCAATGAAGGTTGATAGCACTAGAACTGGGCGCTTCCGCAATCGTCCCTTCTACATTCTACGCGCAGCTCGGCGTCTTGTTCTCACCAACATGTCTAAAGTGAGACGGGTAACGTCTGAATTTCATCAGCAATCATGTCACTGTCGAGCAGCTGGAATTTAATGGTCATCACTGGCGAAGGTACAACCCTGGCCGTTTTGAAGCATACAGCCAAAAACGACACGCCATCCCTCGGACAATTGACAGTGACTCTGCATGTGGCTGCAGATTGTTTCTAGAGTTGCTTTGCAGGCGCCTGCGCGCTCGCGCGCGCTCGCACAGCCACATCTAACGAAAATCAAGTGCCAAGCAAATCGCAGGAAGCAAGCAAGACAACTCTTAGCACGGATGAGTGCTTTGGCCTCAACATACACGCGGCGAGAACCCAAGACTTTGAGCCGGCCTCACGGGGTTTCTGTTGGGTCTCACTTGAAACTGATCAGACCCTTGGAAACTCCAAGCCCGACACGTTTGGCTTTTGGCCTACCTTTAGCTCCAACCGGCGAGCCCTGAAGAGCTCTTCCAAGACCCCCTATCAATTGGTTGACGCGACCTCGTGTACTTTTTGGGGCCATTTGACAGCTGGGGGGTGCTGATTCCTTTTGACTTCAGTTAGTGTGATGATCCTGGGTGTCCTTTTCAATAGCAATGGCAGGACAATGGTACGATTCAGTGTCCTGAAGTCAGACAGCCTGAGAAAAGAATGCGGGTGAACTGGCTTCAAATCTGGCAAAGGTGTTGTTTGGCAAACATGTGACACACTTGAAACATTTGGAGGGGTTCAACCCGGAAGCACTACTGTTCGTTTCACAGCTACCTGGGCCCCCCAATCTTTTGAAATACCCATTCAGGGAAGACACGAACTGGGCCACCTCTCCCTCAAAGAAGCACAAGCAAAGATTGGAGAAGCATGCCCGGACTTGCTAAGATTCACTCTGGCTCGGCTGCTGTTAGAAAGATCGAACTTACCCAACTTTACATCCGGAAACGCGCAATTTCTGTCGATTTCACGCCCAGCTAACTGATCGGCAACAGTCTGGCGAGGATGATGTTCGCTTCGCGCCAGGAGCCACGCTGGCTGGTCGCGCGTCGCATGCGTTTCGTCGTATGCGTTTCGTCGCATGCGTGCGTTGCGTCGCAAAATTTCGAGTTGCTGGCCCGTCCACTCACCCGGCAAAAGGCGCGCAACATTTTGCCCGATTCCTCTTTCGAGTGCCTTCTGCTCGAGCGGGTCCTTTCCCTCATGCATGGGACACCCTGGCCAGGCTAGATGGCTTCCTTGGCCAGCCAGGGCAACCACTGGAGCCCCAAGCTGCAGTTCCCAATAGCGCAAAGCCCTTCTCCCAGCTGACAAAGGGATGCTCTTGCCATCTAAACAAGGGAGTGAAGAGGCCGCATTTGCGTGTAGTATGTGTTGTGTTGGGGCATGTGACAGCATTTGGATTGGACGGAAACACTCTCCCCCTATGAATGATCGATGGCCATAGTTGCCCTTACTGCTGCTTGGGCTCACAGGGTGAGACACACCACACACCGAAGTGAGCGAGTTCCGCCACATGTGGCCGCTGGGAAAACACGGCTTCTTGTCGCTGGTCGCGTCTCAAGTCGAAATGACAAAACGGGAATCCAAGAAAGGCACACTCCCAAAGTGCGAAGTGGGTAGCGGCTATCATTTACGTGCGGGGTTGTGTCAACACCAGTTTGGAGGTTCCTTCAAGTTCATAGCCATAAGCCATTCAGCGACCCCACCTTCGATGTGTAACAAGGCCCCCGAGTCCAGGCCCGGGTCCCGTGGGTCCGGCTCGCATTCGGCGCTCTCGGACTCTTGGCCACGAGGGCCTCGAGTGGGCCAAGAAGCCGCCTCCCCCTTCTTTCCGAGGGATCCTTGTGGTGACAACTGCCTAGGCTTGATGGGTGTAAAAAAGGAAGAACAAAAAAACGGTGTCATGCAACAAACGCTCAGAAACATGCTAAGATGTATCGAACCATCTAAGGTAAAAGTGACAGGGTGTCTGTGCAGAGAAATCACAAAGAAACAGAAACACTGCAAATGACCCAGATCCCACAACCAAGCATGCGGCTGATAATGTCTTCGCGGTTTGAGGGACCAAAATCTTTGATCTTTCGTAACACCGACCTATGCAAGTCCACGCACACCTGATCATCGAATTGTTTAAGATCCACGGCCACAACATCGGCTTGGTCGGACCATCTAGCCAAACATGCCAAATAGGTCAGACCCAAAGCTCGCTTATTCATAGCAGGGGATGTGGGACTGCGACTTCAAACCATTGCCAGAGACCAAAACGGTAAGTGTTTGTCACCCTTCGTGGGCTGCATCTGGGACAAACACCATGCTTGAACGCAAAAAACCAGCTGCTTTCGGAAACATTGTTTGCTAGGCCGTGGGAAACCCATCAACAAACCGCAACCAGCGGAAACTCGTAGGTCAGCATGGGGGAAACTATTGTCTTTACAAATTATTTGCGCTGTTTGAGCGGCATGTCTGTTTGCAAGCAACCACTGAAAACCATCAGAACCAAACCCAAAGTGAACAAGTCCCGGGTCTTAATCACCCCAATCAGAGACTCAGCGCTTTTCGTAGTTGGTTCAAATGGGAACACTAACAACTCGCGCCATTGACAACTGGGTCTATCTTTTTTTGGGGGACCCCCAAAATGGTGGCGTGCGTTTTGGTTTCCCTTTAAAACCACCAAAACAACAAAACACCCCCCCCAACAGAAAAGTTAGAGTGAACATGCTCTGCCCTTTGCCGGACGCCTGGCCCTGCCTTTCAAACAAACAGGAAACAGGAGGCCCTCGTGGGGCTTTTCTTTACCCTCAAAAAATACACCCCCCCTCTGAACAGGGCCGCTCACAAAACGGGTTTTGCAGGAACCAAATGCGCTCCCCAGCCTAGAGTTCCTTCTTGAGCTTAAGTGTTGGGTACTTTAGACAGACATCAACGGAGTTTTCAAGGAACTGGGGACATCAACGGCTTCACTAAGCCCAGGCTAGTGGAATCCCCCGCTAAACCCGCCAGACAGTTCATGGAACTGGTCTGCCCGCCTTTTGCCTCATCTGCTGGCCCGGCAGTAGGTGCTGCCCGTCTCCCCGGAGGCGTGGGAGCACTGGATGACCTCAGGCATCGACCCGTCAAACGGCCCTGTCGGCAGACCCTTCTAGGCTTCTGTAGCTGCTTGTGAAACGCGCGAACAGCTGGCGGCCCATGGCCAGCTTTGCATTTGACCTCCTGAAAGGCATTGCCTTCCGCCGACTCTTTCCTACCGTTGTCCAGGGCCAATGGTGCAACTCCGCAACAGGTCCGACAAATTGCTGCAAGCCCTGAGGGAATTATCTGGGGGGGGGGGGCGCCTTTGTGAGGCCTGTGACAGCTATGGGATGCTTGAGTTGCCATAGCTTCTGCCCAACACCTTTATGGCAGTCCGCGCACCAACCTCCACTCACACTGGTTTTGGTTTTGTCTCAGGGGTGCCTCATGGGAACCCGAAGACAACCAACCCTTCAGGCGAACAAAATGAGAAGGCCAACAGCAACATCTACGCCCAACAACGGCCGTATCGGCCCAAGACCACCATTGTGCGTAGGTGTTGATTTCCGCTTGCTAACAAAAACATGGTTGAACACACCAAAACACAACAATTGGAAGCATCAAAACCCAACGGTGCTGGCTAGGGGACGCCAGTACGTGCCAAAAAAGGGACCCCCCCCCGAAAATGTGTGTGTGTGTGTGTGTGTGTGTGTGTGTGTGTGTGTGTGTGTGTGTGTGTGTGTGTGTGTGTGTGTGTGTGTGTGTGTGTGTGTGTGTGTGTGTGTGTGTGTGTGTGTGTGTGTGTGTGTGTGTGTGTGTGTGTGTGTGTGTGTGTGTGTGTGTGTGTGTGTGTGTGTTGTGTGTGTGTGTTGTGTGTGTGTGTGTGTGTGTGTGTGTGTGTGTGTGTGTGTGTGTGTGTGTGTGTGTGTGTGTGTGTGTGTGTGTGTGTGTGTGTGTGTGTGTGTGTGTGTGTGTGTGTGTGTGTGTGTGTGTGTGTGTGTGTGTGTGTGTGTGTGTGTGTGTGTGTGTGTGTGTGTGTGTGTGTGTGTGTGTGTGTGTGTGTGTGTGTGTGTGTGTGTGTGTGTGTGTGTGTGTGTGTGTGTGTGTGTGTGTGTGAGTGTGTGTGTGTGCGGAGTGACAGAATGCCCTGTCACCACCCTTTCGGTTTCTCAGCAGGGGGGTCACCCGCAGTCACGACCGGTGACCCAACGAAGAGGGTCGTGACCTGCGCTGATATCTGACCTGATCAGTCAGACGTACCTGCCGAGATGGTTGTGTTGTTCTGAATGTCCTTTTGGTCCCCCCCTGAACTGCCGTTGCTTCTGTGTGTCCCTGTTAAAGTAACTACAGGGAAGCCAAGCGTTATGCGAGTCGAACCTCATCATACTCGAGACTTATCAGTTGTACTCGAGACTCATCAGTTGTACTCGAAAGATTAGCACTCTCCATTTGGAGTTTAAGTGTGTACACCCCATTCGTGGGGAATCCTCGGGTGTACCCATTGTGTGACCCCGGGCCGGCTCTGTCGGAAAATTTGACCTCAACGTGCTTATCATAGAACAGCGGAATTTCACATTTAACCAGGAACGAGGTTTCACTAAAGGGAAGACAGCGGTCAGATCATAGAGACGTCTCACCACTGATGTTTGCGTTTGCTTGCCATTTGTTGGATTCGTTGATACCTTGCCGTTGCATGGATTTGCTTGTTGTCTGATACGTGTCTCTCAAGATGGAAGCGTGAAGATTGAGAGTCGATTGTGTAACCATGTCTCGACGTGATGATCGTGATAGATCCAGGACTCGGCGCAGACGTGATCGGAGTACTTCTCCTCAGGCTCGTAAAGCACACCGACGTGAACACAATGACCACCACGTCTCGGAAGGCATGGATTGGAACAACCTGGTATCTTGGCAACACAATTCCGGCTACAACTCTGCCAACAATTTCCCGATGATGCCCACCAATTTTCAATCGACTCATAGTCCCACACAGCAATTCCAACATCCAGCAATCAACTACATGATGCCGATCCCTCCAGACCCCACGCCAACGAAGTTCATGCCACCCGTGATGCCACCACCGGTCACTACCCCGCAACCTACACCGCCACCTGGACCTCCTGCGGCTCTACCGGTTCGTCCTCAGAAAGCCTGGCTTACACCATCGCCTGACTGGACACCTGGAGAGGGCATGTTTGATGTCAATCAGCTCTACAACTTCAGCCTGCCCATGACCGTTGCCAACACTCCGCATGGCAACCTGCGCGACATGTCAGGCATGGATATTCGTGACGTTCGCCTGGTTCAGGTTATTCATGGGGGCCTCACCAACTGGCTGCTCCGACCGTTCGCTCACGGCAGATTCGTGACATGGGAAGGCTTTCGCACTCGCACCGAGGCCTTACTTTGGAGTACCTGTTCCAAACTACTACGACGATCACAGTCGATCAACCTGCTCACCCTGGAAAAGGACCTTGCCAACTCGCTGGGTCTCAACATCGATGACTTCAATCAGCGGATCAAGGTTCATGACCATTTGGCCAGCTTGGTACTTCAATTTCTTCAGCAACACCACGCTTCTCTCACACCTTCCACCCAGACAGATGACATGGTCAAGAAGTACAATGATCTAAATCGTGCGCATGAGCTGCTCCAGGCTCAGTATTCAGCATCGCTGCGCGCTTCGACCTCTCCCACGATGGCAAGCCAGAAAGATGATGCAGAGTTGGTTACACCGCCACCGGTCAACCACACACAATCCTCGTCACCTGCCAGCTCCCTCCCTACAGTCAGCGCAGCGGCCCTTGATGGCAAGTCGTTTGATAGCGCGGTGCAACCCCGGATCATTCAGTCTCTTCACGGAGTGTCTTCACCGCCGTCCAAGCCGGCGGCGTCACAATTGCTCACCATGCACAGCACGCCGGAAGAAGTTGTCAAGTACTACACATGGACCAGTGACCAGCCACGCCTTTATCTCAAGCAATCGCCCACAACCACAACTTTGACGTCACTGGTCAAGTGGGCCAATCACCCGTCCCGGCTCAACGGCAACAAGTCATTAGATTCCATGGCGACGCAGCTCCTTCAAGCGCGTCAACGCATGCCGAAAGGCGACGCACCTACTCTCGGGGCGATGGCGGCTTCGTGGGGACTGGAGCCCGGCTATCTCACCAAGCTCACTGAGAAGGCATTGAGTCACCTCATCGTGACCGCTCGCTTACTCAGCGGATGAGCAGGCATCTTAACGACCTTCGTTCTCTTATGAGCCCGGAGCGGCAACCGTGTCACGGATGAGTCAAGGTTAAAACTCGTCCGTCATCTTTTTGCGTTGCATCAGTTTGATCTTGTGCTTGGTTGTGCTTGCATTGCCTTGTGCGTGATTGTCTGTGCAGCTTGTATCCATGTCGCCGCCTTATGGTAGATTTCATTGGTTGCATTTTCACCATGTTGGATGAGCTTCGCCGCTGTGGAATCTATGATGATGTTGCACAATGGCAGTCTCTGGGCAACTTTTTACACTCGTTGACCATGTTCTCTACGTGCTGGCAATACTGCTTCCCTGGACTACCAACACCGTCGATACCAGCTGATGAGTACAAATCAATCACACAACTACCGTGGTTGGGCCTCATTCTGGAAGTCTTAGTTGTGGTCCGGATTGCCCTTCAGATTCCAAATCACGCTATGTCACACTCTCAACACACTGTGGCGAACAGGTATGAGATTCATAGATGTCGGTGCACTGCCTATTTATTGATCAGTTTCTTACAACGTCTCATTTCCCAAGATCATGGCTACTTTCCGCCGTTCTTTGAAGTCCTTCACTTCTACAAGGCTTTTCTCTTGTGTGAAATTATGCACTCCACTTTTGCCGACACGCGACATCTTCGCTCATTGCGGGCACGATTTCCGGACCTCTATGACTTCATTCACGATCCAGGTCATCATCAACAACCGTGCGTCTACATCCGACTTTCCCCATGGCACACACCTTACTACGTTGGTGCGACTGATCAGGATGTTCTACGACGTGAACACTCACGCAGTCGCAAATTTCTACAACTACTTCGGGGACGTCATGCCTTCTTCGAACCCGCGCTTCACTACTGGAAGCGATCCAATACTTACTGGCTCTTCTGTGCTGTTCCGGTTGAGATCAAACTTCCCGTTTCCTCGGTTTGGGTCCAGGAAAGCAAATGGCAATACCTGCTACGCCCGCATTTGAATGCACCCTGGGTACACAGACTTCTGCGAAAGGTGGGCTTCCGGGAACACCTCGTTGATTTTCGACGTCACTCGTTGTCGTCTCCCACTTCCCTCGGCTTGCACAAACGCTTTCGACGACGACTACATCCGGATCTTCAACGGCAACTACGTCCCGACATGCTGGATGACATTCAGGCCCATTACTCTATTCTCTATCAGCTGGGATCCAATACAGGTGCATCGTTCCAAGCCATGCGTGACCTTCTGTCGGCAGCTTTCCCTCCTACTCAGCTTTACTACTTTCTGCGGCTCTCCGTCTTTGTCAACGAGCCCTTCCGCTCCAAGGCGCAGAAACTCCTCGCCCAGGTGTTACGCAAACGACAGCTACAATCACCCACCACTTTGACACAACTACTCCTACCGCCTCTACATGTCCGGAATTGGAAAGCTCTACTTGGCACATGGTTACAAAGCTGGATTGCTTCTCATCGTGATTTGTTTCCCTCCCTTTTCCTTCCAAAGATCCGGGTGGTGGAAACTCGCAGTGCCACGTTGGGCGACAAGATCTACAACTACCGCACATGGCAGCGCAGATGGACTCCTGAAACATCTTTTCCGTGTCGCTGTTTGGACATCGATGATCACCATATACACCGAGCACATGGACATGCTGTAATGGTTGATGAGTTCTCACGCATCAATGCGGACATTGACATGGAAATCATGGCCGCGTCAATGAAGGATCAGTATTTCGGTGATGTCGACTTGTTACATCAACGTTTCACTACGCAACTTCGCAAACTTGCTCGTCGCTGGCATGTGCATGGTTCCAGTCTTCTTGTTGATCTGCAGCCGGTTTTGACTCAGTTGATGGACACTCATCGAGCTAACCTTCAAGATCGTGCTTATTGGTCATCGACATCGTTGCAGCGCACCGTGGCTTCTCTGTCATCGTGGGTTGTAATCCCCGCGGATCATTTCCCCTCCCGCGCACATGTGATTTGTCCGTCCCTGTTTGCCATACTGATGCGGAAGACCTTTTGCTCGGGAGATGTCTTTTCGCTATGCCGTGAATCCGCAGCATCTTTTCGCTCTGAAGTGGTGACTACGGTACCTTCCCTCCTACGTCAGCGATATGCATGGGGACTTCGACTTCAAGCACCGTTGCCCACAGCTCGCATCCTTCCAAAGCCGACCAAGGACTGGCAGAAAGCACGACCCATCATTTCATTCTTTCGCACGTGGGCAGCTCCCTTCCTCACGGTCTTCGGCGCCCTCATATTTGAACTTACCAAAGCTACTTTTCCCGACATTGCAGGTCAACTTTCAGTACAAGAACTTGTCCAGCAGCTGTGGGAGTCGCTGTCAAAGGCAGATCCCGATGAATACATCCACCTGGTGTCACAAGACCTGTCAGGCTTCTTCACGTCCATTCCTACGGAACGCTTCCACCAGGCACTACAGGTGCTTCTCCATCGGTACGATCAAGTTGTTGGCCTTCGCAGATCCTCTCAATGGTCAGTGTTCGAAGTAAAGTCTGATCATCGACGCCGTATGTTCAAAGGAAAATGGCGCCGTCAAACAAAGATCCCTCGAACTTTTCATGAACAAGATCTCCGGCACCTTCTGGACTTTGTCATTGACAACAGTCACTTCGAGATCAACGGATACTTGTTCCGCCAAGAACGGGGAGTCGCTATGGGATCACCAGCCGCGCCACCGCTCTGCAATTTGGTTGCCACGGTTGAGGATTTCTTCTGGCACCAGACAATGTGTTCTCTGCGTTTTCGCATGCCCGATATCGGTGTGATCTGGCATGAGCGCTACGTCGACAATCGTTTCATTCTACTTCGTGATTCTGCCCCACACTCGCCCGTGCTCATGAATTTTCTTTCCCTGGAATTTTATCGCCCACCAGTGATGCTTGAGGTTCAACATGATGACAAAGTGCTGGGCTATCGATGTGATTCTTCTTCCAGAACTATTACACCACAGCTACCTGATCATCCCTCCCAAATCAAAGGAATTCGGAGTGCCAATGATCAGATGTTTACTTATTCTTCCTGGTCTTCTCGCTCCTGGCTCATCATACGTGGTGCACAACCTGCGGTTCAGCAACAGCAAGGACTTAACGCTCTCAAGCGCCTTTATGAGGCCAAAGGTTTCGACCCCCACCTTCTCCGTGACGTTCGGCGTCGACTCGGGACAAAATCTGCATGTGAGCTTGTCATGTTGTCTCTTCTTGCGCACGCTTGTGATTGTTGTTGATGTATTGCGTTGTGTCTGCATGCAGCTGGCTCAGAACCATGGCGGAGTACACGGTCACCAGTCTCTTACGTTCAGACGGATCAGTGCAAACTACGAGCCGCGTGACGCTGGAGCACCTTCCCAACTTTATCAACGGCAATGAGATGCAAATGTTCATCCGGACACACGGACTAGCACACCAGCAAAGTGTACAATCCCACGGCCCATCCCGTGACGCTGCGGCACTTGGATCCGAGGCCAACATCCGAGCGGTACGCAATCACACCGGAAGGTCACGTTCGCGCTCACCCAGGTCCCGCCATTCCCGGATCAAGCTCACCCCAGGCCCACAGGGAAAGTCAGATGAGGAGGAGGACTGGGGTGAATGGAAAAGTGATGGGAGGCGTGCTCATGGTGATCAAAGGAGGCCCCGCTCGCCTCCGTTGCCTCCCGCTCAAGTCAGTCCATCCGAGAACCGCATTGTGCTGCTTCCTCTCTCAGTTCGACAGCATGTACCCGATTTTGGCAGTTCAAGCTGCGCACTGGTTGCCGGGTCGAGGAAATTGCCATCGTAGTGAACGATGTCCTTTACTACACCTTGCCCTCGATTGCCGCCTTAGTATTTCCTGAACCTGAGCAGTGGAAGAAATCGTGGGAGACGGTCTACAGGAGCCTCATGCCGCATCGCCGCAGCATCATCGAAGATGAGCAGCGGGTCAAGTCCATTTCGGAGTTTCCGTTTTCTCCGCCACCACATGGCGTCCCGGGACGTTGGACGGATCAAGTGGTCAGAGACATGTCTGACTACTTCCAGATCTCCCCGAAGTCACTGCCGCAGCAACTCATCGTACAGCTTGGCATTTTCGAAGAAAAATGGCCATATATCCGCAGGACTGCACGGACGTATCACCACTTCTCGACGGACAAAAAGAACTCCCAGAAGAACCTCTTCGGGATCATCTTCTCGTTTGAGCCGCGCCGATTGCTGCCGGACAAGCATCGCACTCAGTCACAGTCGACGTTTTTCTGGTCCCACAATACCAATATGCAGGCGGCCATGAACATCCTGCGTGATGAAGAGCTGATCAGACCCTCAAAATGGCAAGAGCATCCTTCCCCCAACCGCGAGTGCTCAAACTGGAACGAAGTCTGGTTGCCTCCGATGGGATTTTACTGCAGGGGCAGCCTTCAATCTCAGGAAGCGGCAGTCCAATCAGCAGCGCAGTTCGCGGGAATTCACACGGATCGCCCCGTGTGCATTGGTGGAACTGCACGACTCCGGCAACAGCATTGCACCATACCCCGTGGCGGAGTGTACGCTGACATAGCTGCTTCCCATTACTATGACTGCATTCACGCCAAAGATGGCAGGTGGAAACTCCGATCATCGATTGCGGTGCCCAGCTACATGGGCATGTTCTGGTGAACGACTATGGCAATGCAGTCTGACAACCCTTTTGCACAGGCCCACCGTGGTTTGTGCCCTGACTTTCATGGTGTACATCATGACGCTCCTCTTCCGGAAAAAGCGTATGGGGTTGCCTGAGGCTCATGTCTTGATGAAGTGTGTTGCATGCTTGTTGTGTTGCTTGCCGTCGCCGCATTTTGAGTAGATTACTGATTGACTTGGCCCTCTCTGTCGCATCTTCACCTGCATTGTGATGGATCATGGGGACCTTTTACGTGAATGTCGGCGCATGCTGCTTGCCATCTCGTCGCAAATCAGTCTTCTTCTGGCCGGACTGCAACGTCTTGAAGGCCAGCAGCGGCATCCACAGCCGCCACCACCGCCACCGGTTCCTGACGGCCAACTACCGCCGCTACCCCCGCCATCTACGACGCCACCGCCCTTGCCGGCAACATCAGTCCGGCCAGATTACATGACAGCACCGGTCACTCTTGTGGCCACCTCAGACAACCGTACGGAGCACCCTGCTCACGTCCGCACGGTGAGTGTCAGTACTTCCTGGGAGCACAGACGGAGGAGAAGGTCCAGACATCGGGAGCCTCATCGGCGTCGATCTCGCAGTCATCACCGGCGGCTTCCTGGCCGACCTGACGACGCGGTTCCCACGTCCCGCCGCCATGCCTACAATCCGAAGTACCCGCCGGCAGTCAAGGCCATGCCGGCGTGTCGACCATCAGGTCTGTCGTATGACCGTTGACGGAACACCAGCGGCAAAAGGACCTCAGTATTTCGGCGCATGCATGTTCGCAAGCATCATGTCTTCGCAGTTCCGCAGCCTTACTTGCTTGATTTGTCCTTGCTGTGTGTTCATTTGCCATGCAGTTGTCAGCCGAGTTTGTGAATAACCTGGTGGCGGTACTCAATGTCCTTGCATCCCAAGTTGCGACAGCTCTGGACACCCTGAACTTTGCCCTGATGACCGAGCGAAGCCATCCGTCAGACACTAGAGTGTCTCCCAGGGCACCACGGAACTCCAGGCACGGGCTGCGCCCTCGCATCATCACAGAGCGCATTTCGTCTGACCGATCCCGCTCTCCCACTCGAATTCGAACCCGACCTTTGGACACTTCATCCACCTGGTATATACCGGCCTTATCCCCGCCTCGTGCGGCACATCGGGATGCCGCTGACAACAATTCTGGTCGTCGGCCTGAATCGATGTTGGATCACCTGCCACCACCACGGCCGCTTGCTCCCTTAGCCCCACACGGCGGACGAGAACCGGGACAGATGACGCCTACGACACCTGACTCGGATTCTGATGGTTCAGTGCGTCCACATCCAGGTGCCTCGTCGTTCCGACCGTCTCCTACGGTGGTTCATGGACCTCGGGAACTTCTACAAGAATTCACCATTGCACTTCGCAATGCACACCGTGAACCTTTCACGGCATGGACACAGGGTGAGCTGGATGAGATGGTGCGACGGAAGAAAGACAAGGATTCCAGGCCCACCTACAAAACCATTGCTCGGTTCCTTCAGAAGCCCATTGAGGAAGTCAAGCAGGCATGGAAGGTCTATCAGCAACTTGAGGCTCGCGGCTAGGAACCCGGTCATCAAATGCAACAGCGACCACAGGAGGACTAAATGGTAGGCCGTGGCGGTGTATTCGGTTAGCGCTGCAGGTTGTTGCGACGGTTGGGATTGCAGTCATTATTGATCACATGAAATTTGCTTGCTTGCACTTGACTGGCATTTTACCAGGGTAATATTGCTTGCCGTTGTGGGTGTTGCCGCTGACGTGAATTGAATGCATGACTGAGTTGCTCAAATCATGTCGGAACAAGTCGTACAGACGTACATTACTTGGACCCATGGAGCGCAGCCGACGTGGTTACAGTTTCACGGACCTGGTGCCCTGCTTGACAGACCCATTCGGCAGACTACGTCACCTCCGCCCCCACCAAGTTTCCCACTGCTTCTTCCACCTCCGCCTCCTCCACCGCCACCACCACCGGTGATTCTACACCCACAGTTTATGCCCTCAGTACGGAGCCCCTCGATCTCAGCTCCTCGCGGACAATCCTGCCCTGCCACATCGAAATCGCAGCGCACACGCCGCTCGATCTACAGCACTGACAATTCCCGTGATGAAGAGCTACGCAGTCCAGGGCGTTCATCCAAACGATCTCGGACAGCATCCGCTTCTGCACCGCGGAGATCTCGGCGGCCCTTTACCGTGTTCCCCTCCAAACGTGCTGACCGTCCATCGCTGTCCCCATCGGCAAATTGCAAGCATTACTGTCATGCCTTCCTGCGCCATGGGCGGAAATGTCTTTCCCCTTGTGCTCGTAGACGACCAGGACATTATCATTGCAGGTGTGCGCGGCATCAACGGCGGTGAAGCTTAGGCGTCGTATAAGTCGTATATTACAAACCTCGCTGCTGTGTCTCACCTTGAGTTTGAAAAGTTGCCTTGCATTGCTTTGGTTGACACTTCAGCTGCGCGCGGTTGTCATTGCATGTGTGTCTTCGCCGCAGATTTTCGATTGCTTTTAGCGGCCGCGCGATAGCCTGTCTTGCCGCTATGAACCCTCAATATTTCGAGTACCAGATCGAGAGAGGAGTGGAATGGATTCGAATTTACTCACCGGGCACGTGGCGACCCGTTCCCGATGATGCTCCAGTGCTCGCCCCGGTCTACGCTTCCACGTATCGGGAGTGGCGCAGGTCATATCGCTTCCAAGTGTACTGGTCCGAAGACAGCACCGGAGGAACAACAGCGGATCCCATTGTCACGCCCAGTTCGTATGTGTCCTACCACGTGTGGGAGTACCGAGACTGGCAAACACGAGGGTATCAACGACTTGGAGCTCCTTTACCAGCCATTGGACTCGCGATGCTCGTGAATGCAGACGCCAATTCCTCGGTGGACTCATCGGTTCCGGATGGGGCGTGGCGAGAGCCGTCACCACCACCATTCTATGATCCTTGGAACGATTCGGAGTGATACTTGAGCAACATGTCGGATAAAATGACGCGGTTGTGCTTGCTTTGTGTGCGATTCCATGTTGAGTTGTCTTGCTTGGTGTTGTGCGTTCCGTCTCCAGTTGTTCGCCGCTTTCATTTGACTCTGAGCGGTTTGCCTGGTTGATATGTTCAATTGTACAATGTATAGCGCAGCACGATGGGTCCTGCCTCGCTACTTTGACTACGACATCGTCAATGGCCCCGCGAATACGAGTGTAGAATGGATTCGGATCTATGTACCGGGTCCGTGGCATCCAGTCGCCGAGAACACCTTGGGACCAGCCCCGGATGACTCAACCACCTATCGGGAATGGCGCAAGGTTTACCACTTCGAAGTGTATTGGCCGAGGGATAGCACAGGCGGCACCAATACAGGTGCTGTTTCGCAGCCGGTATCTTATGCATCCTTCTATACTTGGCATTATAGAGACTGGGTCACCAGGGGATACCAACGGCTGGGTCGCCCACACCCTAGCATTGCGCGGCCAGTTTTCGCTTCGGGCGCACCGGACCTCATGTACGCTGGATTGACCTCTTCATCGGCATCCTCCAACTCGGATGGTGGCTGATGCTCGTCCTCGCCTTCCTGGGGAGTCTGTTCAG
The DNA here is from genome assembly GCA_963377175.1 of Effrenium voratum. NCBI lineage: Eukaryota > Dinophyceae > Suessiales > Symbiodiniaceae > Effrenium > Effrenium voratum. The sequence continues at coordinate 258,788 of CAUJNA010003826.1, forward strand.
TTCAATTCGATTCGGGAGATTGACTTCGATACCGGAGCCGTGCATTGCTGCAAAAGTGATTTCTTGCACTGTGGTAGTTGTGTCTCTTTCAGTAATTGTTGTCTGCAGCCGTACCTATCAATTTGTCTTTCCGGGTTTGCGTTGTCATGCCGTGGCTGGAATGGTGTCCGGATCCTCAACAACCAGATGCCCAGTGGGTCAAGATCTTTCATCCGGGATCATGGACTCCACATGAAGAACATGATGCTCCACCTCCACCGCACACGTATAGAGAGTGGAGGGAGTTCTATGCTCCCAACCCGGACCAAGACGGTGAGCAGCTCAATGTCACCATGTGGTACAAAAGAGACTGGGCCACAGAGGGCTATCGGAGAGTCGCTGCCCCTCAAGCTGGTCATGACTTTGATTCTATGTCTTTTCCTGATCATCACAGCGTGGCCACGCAATCCGCGGCATTGAGTATGTCACCGCAGATGTTAGAAGCGATCCTTAGATCCTCGGATGCGGCGGATTTCTCTACCGAAGAACTGACTCGTCTCCAAGAGGGGATTTCTCAACAACTGACAGCTCGCGCACGTCACGCTTCCCAACTTCATCAACCTGTACGTGCATCACGTGGAATCACACCATCGGAGACTGTTGGGGTCTCCGACCCATACCGGCCTGTTAATCCTCCCGACAGCTGCAAAGCCAAGGCGAGACCTATCTTCGAGCTAAATGAGGACTAGACGCACGCGAGTGGGGTAGCATACAAAATAAGGGTGGTTTCCACACTTGCATTACCTTGCTTGGTTGTTGCTTGTACATGGTTGTGCATGGTGCCTGTTCCTCTATCAGCTGGATCGGAGCCCGCGATACGCCTTGCCTCTTACTTCGACATGGACATCGAGGATTCGAAGCAGCACCCATGGCTCGAATACTCGGTCTGGCAGGATCAGGAGTGGGTGCGGATCTACACTGCAGGACAGCCTCAGCGATGGCACCACGGAGAAACTGTACCTGATCTACCAGACAATTCTTTTCGGGAATGGCAGCGGGTGACTGATCCCAATGGGCGCACTGGTGAGCACGGTCAGGCATGGACCATCCGCGACTGGCAGCATCAGGGATACCAGCGCATTCTGTCTCGAATGGAGTCCTTCACAACTCATCATTCGCATGATCAATCTCTTGGTGAAGTTCGGAATTCCGATGCCATTCCAGTTGAGGAGACGTTCACCTATGCTACTCCGTTTTCTCATGGTGATCGCTCGACTGCTTCACAACTCGCTTCAGTCCTCTATGGCGACACTCGTAATGCTCAACGTGGTGATCTCTCGTTCCCGTCTTCTGAGCGGTTTAGGGCTGTTTCTCGTTCCCCTCGCCGCGGTGGATTTTTTGGTCAACGATAGGGACACGGGGTTGAGCATGTGATCTTCCTGCGGAAAAGGAGACTTCTCGCCCCTCATTGAGGGGCGTGTGTGTGCGGAGTGACAGAATGCCCTGTCACCACCCTTTCGGTTTCTCAGCAGGGGGGTCACCCGCAGTCACGACCGGTGACCCAACGAAGAGGGTCGTGACCTGCGCTGATATCTGACCTGATCAGTCAGACGTACCTGCCGAGATGGTTGTGTTGTTCTGAATGTCCTTTTGGTCCCCCCCTGAACTGCCGTTGCTTCTGTGTGTCCCTGTTAAAGTAACTACAGGGAAGCCAAGCGTTATGCGAGTCGAACCTCATCATACTCGAGACTTATCAGTTGTACTCGAGACTCATCAGTTGTACTCGAAAGATTAGCACTCTCCATTTGGAGTTTAAGTGTGTGTGTGTGTGTGTGTGTGTGTGTGTGTGTGTGTGTGTGTGTGTGTGTGTGTGTGTGTGTGTGTGTGTGTGTGTGTGTGTGTGTGTGTGTGTGTGTGTGTGTGTGTGTGTGTGTGTGTGTGTGTGTGTGTGTGTGTGTGTGTGTGTGTGTGTGTGTGTGTGTGTGTGTGTGTGTGTGTGTGTGTGTGTGTGTGTGTGTGTGTGTGTGTGTGTGTGTGTGTGTGTGTGTGTGTGTGTGTGTGTGTGTGTGTGTGTGTGTGTGTGTGTGTGTGTGTGTGTGTGTGTGTGTGTGTGTGTGTGTGTGTGTGTGTGTGTGTGTGTGTGTGTGTGTGTGTGTGTGTGTGTGTGTGTGTGTGTGTGTGTGTGTGTGTGTGTGTGTGTGTGTGTGTGTGTGTGTGTGTGTGTGTGTGTGTGTGTGTGTGTGTGTGTGTGTGTGTGTGTTGTGTGTGTGTGTGTTGTGTGTGTTTGTGTTGTGTGTGTGTGTGTGTGTGTGTGTGTGTGTGTGTGTTGTGTGTGTGTGTGGTGTGTGTGTGTTGTGTGTGTGTGTGTGTGTGTGTGTGTGTGTGTGTGTGTGTGTGTGTGTGTGTGTGTGTGTGTGTGTGTGTGTGTGTGTGTGTGTGTGTGTGTGTGTGTGTGTGTGTGTGTGTGTGTGTGTGTGTGTGTGTGTGTGTGTGTGTGTGTGTGTGTGTGTGTGTGTGTGTGTGTGTGTGTGTGTGTGTGTGTGTGTGTGTGTGTGTGTGTGTGTGTGTGTGTGTTGCCCCCCTTTAGTCTCTCTCTAATCCTTCAGATTACACCCATGGACGCATCATATTATTGAACAGATGCAACCCAAGCCATCCCTTACTGCTCATCAATATCTTACCAGCAGCTGAAGGCTTACGTAGTTTCAAGGAGATGCTCTAAATTCTGGGGGTCACATGACGCAGGCCCAATGGCCAACATTCTGCCAGCACAAGCGGCGTTTCTCGCTGTGACGTCTGTTGGCTTTCAGGGGGAGGTGTGCTCCTGACTCCAGCCTGCTCGACCCTGATGCTAGCACATGAGCTGATCGCAAACAGATTTACAAGCGCGGGAGAAAAACCGCTTTTGGGCCCATCAACAATGCTGATGAGCGCAAATTCAATGTATCCAGTCACGCAAGGCCCAAAAGGCCCAAGAAAAAAGGTTGGCCACGGCTTGCCGCCAGGGCGCGTTGGTGTAGGTGGCCACGGTAAGGGTCTTGCCACTGGACACCGTTGTGTCCCCACTGAGGGTGACCGTGCCCGTGCCCGTCTGGAACTGGCCAGTCCCTGGCCATCGTGAGTGCACTGGTCTTGCTTTCAGTCGCTGTTGTTTGTTGATGGTGTCTGTTTGTTGTTTCTTCGGGATTTTCGTGTCCCTGATGTTCCCAAGAATAACACATGGACTGTCGGTATTTCACCCCTGCAGTTGGTTCCCAGCCCGTGGAAACCGGTGGGAAGGGGAGGAAGAGGGTCCAGCATTTTCGCAAGCGGCTTGAAGGGGAAAGGCAAACCCTGTGGGGTGTGGCACTCGCAGGAACCTTCGCAAGAACAAGCAAAAGGCTCCTGGCACAGGTGCGCCCAAATTGGAGCATCTGCCAGGAAAAGTGGGAAATGAATGGATTCCACTTCGAGCCTCAAAACAGCACCTCGCTTTGAGAGTTGAGCTTCGGGTCTCATAGTTTTGCCATTGGGCACGGAAGTCGTAAGAGGCGTACCCGCTTCACGTGTCTCATGCAACAGGGCCGGAATCCGGAAAACTGTCCACAGACCACCTCACAGAAACGGAATGCCCGAGCCGTCCGATCACGGGTGCGTATGCTTATGTTCAACTCAACTAGAGCGGGGGTTCACTTACGCCAATCACTTTCTGAAGAAATGCCAAAGCCAATATTGTTTCAACATCCATTTCTCAGTCAGCACATGGTCCAGTACCCTCCAGGTGCCTCCCTTCTTGCTTCCATGTGTGCCTTCCAGTGAACCAACACAAACTAGGCGCGTACCTCGCTCGCGCGGTTTCGACTTCGCGCGCCTGTGTTGGCCATGATGAGGTTCTTGGCCGCTGCCACCCCGATGTCCCCGTTGAAGGTGACCGCGCCGGTGGCACTGGCAAACCTCAGCCCATCGGAATTCTCCCGAGGCAAGGGGTCCGCTGGCCTTCAGGCATCGAACCCCCGTCCAGTTGCAGATTCCAAGAGCTCAAGGCTTCCGCGACGGCTTCCGGGGGTAGGAATTTTCTTTGGTGAACTCTTGGCTCACATAGAGACTGAACAGGTCCCTGTTGAAATCTATCGCTATCCAGCCTCAACCCTGTCAGGATCCTTCGGTAAGGAAATCTAAACGGCAAGTCCAGTTGTTCCTTTCCCCCCTTGGTTCTTACAGAGACCTCAAACTGACGGCTGCTCAGGGCCATGACAAAACCTACAGTGCCCACATGCGAAACTCATGGCGGATGCCTCTCTCAAGTATCACCTACCATGTGCCCAGCATCAAGCGAAGGCAGGAGCATCTTCCGGGAAGAGCCACACCCCTAGCACCTCACCAGCATGGTCTAAACAGGTTCCCGATGCGAGAAGTTTCACTCCAAGACACGTTTTGGCAGTGCCATCCTGGTCGTCATGGAATGTCACGTCGCCATACACCTTTGCACAGCAAAAGAGATAGCGATGGGCAAATGGGGCACCGTCAAAAACACTTGCTTGGTTTCTTGTTGGAATTCCAGTGAG
>CAUJNA010003826.1:268310-318310 GCA_963377175.1 Effrenium voratum
CACTGCTACTCGAATCAACCCAGTCGGAAAGTGCCACTCGACAAAGCCAGTCGAATTGATCAGATTTCAGCTAAAGTGTGTGTGTGTGTGTGTTGGTGGGGGGGAAAGAGTTGGGTCATTTTGGGGCGAACTCGATAGCTTCCCTGGAAAAGGATTAGCACCAAATTGACACCAGTAGATTTCATCTATGTTCGACCAGGCTGACCTACAACAACGACATGGCGGTGAGGCCTGCGCCGACTTGGGGGGCCGCTGGCGCGGGCGTGGCCAAACCGGGAAGCTCATGGCGCAAGTGCCGCTCGCCGCCTTTTCCCCCCGTCAAGTATGTGTCTTGGACCCTGCTCCAGGGGGGAAACCCAACTCTCGCAAGTTGAAGGGAACGCCATTGAAATTGGCCTGACATGTTCTAACCCACCAAAAAGGGTACTATAACGAACCCTGCCCCAATGTGCGTCCCCCATATCCCTCATCAAACAAGAATGGTAGAGAATCAACAAGAGCGGATGTAGGCACCTGTTCTGGTTTTTACTGGCCCCTACAAACCTTCGGCCAAGGGGCAGCTGAGTGGTGCCCCCAGCGCTGATCGATCCCACCGAGAAGGGCGTTGAATCTGCCTCAAAGGCCAGGACCAAAGGCCTGAAGGTCCCAGGGTCACCGACGTTTCTAGCCACTGTTTGCGTCAGGTGCGACGCGTTTTGTTTGATGTCTAAGACCCTACCAAAGCGTAAGCTGAACCGAATCAGGTTTTCGAGCGTTGATACCCTGGTTGCGTTGGCACTGGTTGCTGGGCCTCAACATGCGCAACAAGCTTGAACAAACAGATGCTCTCAAGGTTCCAGTAAGGTGCTATGCAGCTTGGGGCGAACCAAAGCAATATCGGAGATGCTTGCTCCGCGCGTGTACGCATTGAAAATTCAAAGAACATGGGTCAGCGCATGACTAACCAAGCTTGTTGCCACAACCTTCCATTTCTTTGCCCATGTGTCAAAATGGGGATGTGAAACTGCCCGCGCAAGAACCAAGGTTAGCCCTGTTGGCTTTGCATGGGGCATCCGTGGGTCGAATCTCCCTCAAAGCAAAGAGCTTCTGAAGATGCCCGGCTTGCCCGATTTTGAAGAGCAGAAGGAACCCTACCACAGGAAGAATTCCTATGTTCCAGGAAACACGTGAAGCGGGTTCATTGCACCAAACCTCCCAAGCCCATTTAGTAGACAGCAGCAGCTGTAGCCTCCCGAGCTTTTGGCAACGGTCCTTTCCGCACAATGGCCAAACAACCGCAGATCCAGACCACATGCGCTTTCTGCTGGTCGCTGCAGCTTAGGTTGGACATGTCACGCAGGCTGCCTGTAAATACGAGAGCCGCGCGGAAAAGAAGGCAATCTTTCACAAATGCTGCAAAATATTGCGCTCCGGTAGCTTTACGTCGGTTGATGCGCAACTCGCCGGATGGGACTGCTCTATTTCGGGGCACCAAAGGATTGATGCCACACGACCTTCCTGATATGAAGGAAAGGCACAGGCCTTGGCCGAAGCCGCTCAAATCCAGGGGGGGCCAGTTGAAGGAGGTGAAGTGTTTGTTTGACATTTATAATATGGTGTACATAGTACATACATATATACTTGTAAATATACATATTTATATGTGTAATATATATATATATGCAGTATATGCATACATACTGTGATCATTTATATTCATGCACATACACAGCTCTCGCGCACAGGGATTCCGCGAGACAGGGGGCCCCTGCCAACCTTTGGTATCAGCCCCCCAACATGAGCAGAAACAACTGACTCTCAAGCTCAAGACCATGTGGGGGTGTCTTTTCTTGAGGCCCCTCCACTTTCCGCGGGGTAGGAACTCAGCGAAACGCCTTGCTTTCGCGCGTTTCGAGTTCTCCGCCCAGGCACCACCTGCGTGGCACCGTTCAGGTTGATTTGCCCCGTGCCCGTGGTGAAGGTCGTGGACCCCGACCTCACCGGTTTCTTGGGAGTTTCAGGGGCCAAAGGATGAAGCGCAACCTGGCTGAACCAGGCGCATCAAAATGGAGGTGAACAAAAACCTGGGGGGGGGGGGGGGGGGTGGAAAAAGAGGCCCCCTTCATATATTGACCCGTTGAGCCGATGCTCAAACAGAAGCTGTCGTAATAAAGGTAGGGATTCTAAAACGCAGAGGTGGTACTAACAGGTTCATAAAGGTTTATACAATTTCTATCAATCCAACCAAATAGTGGGACCACCTACTATCACGGCCAATATGGGGGTTCGGGTGCCGCTCACTTCTGGCAAAACTGTTTGTATCCTGAAACCCATGGACTCTTCTTCCACCAAAATGTTCAAAATGAACTTAGGCTTACTTAGATGATTTCTCAAATTGGGTTGTAGAGCGACCCCCACTTGTGGCGGCTGCACGCCGCTTGACATGGAGCTGAGGGTCACAACCCATACCCCCCCCCCACCCTGCCCAAAAAAAAGAAGCGGAACTTCAACTCATCGCTTGGACTAAACCGGGACATTAATCTGCCAACCAAAGAGAACCACTTTTTGGTGAGAAGCGTCATCATTCTAATGGAAACCCAGCATGAACACCCCCTGTCTGATACACTGGGGGGAAGACCACAGTGGGGATCCGTACCGCTCTTGGGAATTTCCCCTTCCGGCAAGTTCGGCTTAACTCCCCTGGGATTCTCTCCCTGAGCAAAAGGTCTAACCTTTTGTAAGTCTAATGAAAAAACAACATTGGTTTCACACTAAAGTCCAGCCATGATTTGGGGTCAACACCAGATCCGGGCACAACAACTTCAGCGGCTGCCCCCCCCCCACCGAACCCAAGATGTTTGATCTGGCAAGCATTTAGCGTGAGCCACATATGTGCCACGGTCAAGAATCGTGGTCCCTTTACCGGAACCTTACAATGGTTGTCTGAATCCCCAGGGGCTCATGGCCAAGCCAATGAACCCCTGACCATGGCACAGGCGCCTCAACAGGTAAAATCAGACCCAATGAGACCCCCAGTATCTGTTTTTTCCCTCCTGTTTGAGCTGAGCTTCAGCTTCCCACTAATTGGTGGTTTGGATTGGTGGTTTGGTGGTTAAGGGGTTTTCCATTTACCCTCTACAAGCAGGGCTTCAAATCCTCAAACCACCAATCCAAACCACCAATTAGTGGGAAGCTGAAATTTTAACGTGGGCCATGGTCATATGTCGAGGCCCTGGCAGCTGGGTGTTGCCGTTGAAGGTAACCGTGCCAGTGCCCGACTGAAAGGTGCCGGAACTCGTGGCCTGAGATCGATGAAAAACCCAGGCCTCAGGCTCCCACTTTCTGATGCAAGCCCCCTTGAAGCGCGTGGGTAGGGGATCAACGGCTGTCACAAAAGTGAGCATTTTCCACCACGGATTCAAGTGGCCTGGGGAATCAACTTTGGCACAGGGGTGGCTTCATTTCCGCCATGGATCGAAACACCATTAAGTCTGGCGGCCTCTGGCGCTCCGACGAAAGCTACGGGATCGTGTCATCCCGTTTCGTTCATTGCATGTTTCGGCAATTACCATACTTCTTGAGCACAACAAAGCGGGGGAAGCCAAGCCCGTCGCGCAACGCGCCACCTGACCCGAGCTCTTGTGGCACAAGAGCTCGCCGGGACCAAGGGGAAAACATCTATGGGAGGTTCGGCACCCTCCCAAAGAAGTGAAGGGATCTGTTGAAAAGCTTGTTTATTCACGGGGGTCGCAACACTGAAATCGCGTTCCGTCCTCTTGTTCTGGGGCAAAACTACACACATCATCCACTTGGGCCGCTCGAATTTCACAATCCTTATTAGGAAACCACTACAAAGGGGACCTTGTGCGTAAGGTGGAGCCTGGATCACCAAACCAGTTTGACTACTTCCCCAAGTGAATGATCCCCGCACCCTGAACTAATCAATCAACCTTTTGCCTCACCATGGCTAAGCCACTATATCGCTTCAACCACCTTCTGGTGGCTTTTTTAGGGCGCCACGCGTTGCCTGTGCCGTTGCCATTTTTGGCCCCACCCTAGCTGCGGCTGGCGCGGCCACCATGTGCAAGTTCTTGCCCGTGGCCACCTCCACGTCCCCGTTCCTCGGCGTGGGGTCCGCAACCCACGCGGGTTCCCGCAGAAACTTAAGGAACGTATCACAAAGGGTCAGAAAGGGCCAAGGCCTTTGTGGTTTCCATGATAAACGCGGAACACCCTGACCCAAAGCCAACCAGAAATCCAACAAACTCCCGCAATTCCATGTTTCTAGCCTCCCCGCAAAAGTCAAACGTAAATTTAAATGGAAATCCAGGGGGCAAACCCAACCCAACCCTCCCACCCCAAATAGCATTCTCTGGGTGGGGATGCTACTATTCGGACCCTTGTCATCCAAAAAGGAGGGTCCCCACCCTGAACCCATCCAAAACCCACCCCCCGAAGAAAAAAAAAGGAAGAAAAGGAGAAAAAAAAGGAAAAACACACACACACACACGAATTGACCCCACAAAAGAAAGCCCTCCCCATCCCGCGCCCCCCAACCCTCCGCCGCGCGGCAGGGAGATGGCCCCGGTGCCCGTGCTGAAGGTGGACACAGACGCGCCGGTGACGTCGCCCTGTTGCCGCGAGAAGAGGTTCCTTTCTAATTTTATTTATGTAACAAAATAAAATGTGTTTTTGTGTTTCTTAATCTATCTATTCATTGTTTGCATATACATATATATATACACCGTGTATACATGTACATATATATATATATGCATATATATATATATTAATGTCTTTTATGTGTATGTGTATATATATATATATGTTATACTATATTGTGTGTTTTAAAGGTACCCTTTGTGGCTTTAAGGGAGACCAACAGGAAAATCACCATCTCTAGGGCCCCCTCGTTTGACATAGGGAACCACTTGGAAACCCTGCAAGTTAACGCAATGTGCCAAGTGTTTTGCGGTTGGTTCGTCTGCAAAACTCAGAGCGCTAAGCTACCTCAACTTTTGCCCCCCCCCCCCCAACCAACTCACCCAAAAAAGCAAGATGGGCGATTCTGGCCCATATCTCACTTCCTGAATAGATTGGCCCAAAAAGTTCAGGCTGATTATCCATTAAAGCGGTCTTCCCCAAAAGTACTAAGTCCAGGAACTCGGGGAGTGAGGTGTTCGGTGAACCTTCCCATGGAAAAAAAAAACTGCAATACAAGGAGCGACACAAAGCAAAACATGACTATCCCATAGACGCGACTGAATTTAGTTTCATACCCCACAATCCCATTCTAATATTTAGGCCCTCATAGCAACCGCAACCGCTGGGAGAGAGTTGCCACTTGGCCCGGGCCTGCGCGAAGTTGCCGTTCACGGTGGTGGTGGCGCCGCCTGATGGACACCCCTTCGAACAAACTTTGGCAGTGGCTCAGGGGGCAAGCACCCAAACCAGTAATCAAAATCTGGTGAAGCGGCGTACCCAAAGCATGTATAGAATCAACGCATCTTGCTGCACCTGCGTGGGTTGTCTTGTAAGGCAACGAAACAGTTGCTCATGAACCCACCCCCCCACCCCACCCACCCCACCCACCCCACCCACCCCACCCACCCCACCCACCCCACCCACCCCACCCACCCCACCCACCCCACCCACCCCACCCACCCCACCCACCCCACCCCACCTTCCCCCCACCCACCCTCCCACCCCTCCCCCCCAAGCCCCCAAGCCCCCCGCCCCAACCCGCGCCTCCAGAGGCCGTGCTACCCACCACCAGATTCCCATAGAGTGTACTGGCACCCCCAGCGCCCGCGGAGCCCACGGTGAAGGTCATCCTAAGCTCGGCGACCAAAGCAACAGATCCGTCGGTGAAGATATGGCCGTGGGTCAAAAATAGGTCCCCAACTGGACCAAAACCTGCGGTCTCCTAGTGGTTTAATTTGGACCCATACCCATTTGGGGGTCGATCAATAGTCCCCTTCGGGGAAGAGGGCCCCCGGCTTCGACCATGGGTAACTGTTCCCATGTTGTAATGGACATATCGAATCTTTTTGGTGGGTTTCCCCATGGTCCCATGTAAGGGACCTTTTGATCAACCCCCATGTGGCCGTGGGTCAAACATCGACTTTTTATAGGAGCCATTGTGGGGGTCCAAACTAAAGAGGGGATTCCTCTAGACACAAGGAAGCTTCATTCAGGGAAAGTTAGGCGGGGGGTTCCCAAGACAAGTAGGCTTGATTGGTACTTCTCAGAAGTGGGCCAAGCTGCTCTTGACTTGTCAAAGGTGCAACTTTGCAGTCGGGGGTCCCAAGGCTTCTATTTGCCCATTTGCCAATTTTTTGACAACTCGAGTGTGGCTTGCAAAGTCTGTGACTGCAAATAAAGAACTTGCGAGAAACTCGATTGTTTCATGGGAAAATGGTCACTTGAGGGTTGGTGCGTCCGCTTTGCACGATGGCCTAGACAACTGGTCATCTGATCAGTGAACAAAGCATATCGCAGGTGTTCATTAAATGCTTCGGACATGCCCACGCAGATTCAGAGAGCATGTCTTGGCGAATGGGAAGAGGAAACGGGAGAAAACATCAATAATGCCTGCCTAGGCTAAATACTAATGCACGGGCGTCGTTTTGCCTTAGACATTGGTGGCTCCCCTGCCTTCGCCGAGGATTTACAAACGCCCTGAAGCAAAACGCATGAATTACCCAGCCAAGGTGTTCCCCAGAACACCGGAGCTAGGCATGCCCTTAGGGTCTAGTTCAGTCTGGCAACACACTGCTGCTAGGATTTACATTAACCGTGGATAAGGTTTCAAAGATCATGGGCTTTGCCCTGTCTGTATTTCAGCTTGTCTTGGTACTTTGTGTGTTCCGATTTCTTCCCGCTCTCAGCACCATGCTGCTGGTTCCGTCTCAACTTGTAGACTGGTCTTGCAACAAAAAATATGACGCTCTTGGACCGACCAAGCTAAAATTGTTAACCACCACCCCTCCACGAAACATGTGTTTCACGGAGTCGATTCATGTCGATTCACACTTGGCCTCTGCATCTGCCGTCCTCTTTCTCCCCATTGACCATCGGGTCAAGACAGGCGACGTCAAAATTCGTGGCCCTTCCGCATGGTTGCAACCGCTGAGCTTCTTTGGGGGTCCGAGAGAGAGAAAAAAAAAAAGGAAAAAAACGTGGCCGAACTCTGTTCCGGACGTCTTCCTTCAAAATGGACCTTGGCCGCAAGTTGTTCCACGGATAGCTCAACTTATAGCTTTTGATCCAGAAAAACACCCTCAGGCCTTCCACCTTACCTTCCAAGGGGCTGAGCCAAATGGGATTTCCCACCCCTAACCAACAAACCACTAATTACACTCGACAGAAAAAAACAAACCAAAAAAGGATAACCCATCCTATAGCCACCCCGCCCCGCACGAAACGCCGAGGCTCGAGTCCGCAATGGCGGTATTGCCGTTCAGCGTCACTGCCCCCGTGCCCGTGGTGAAGGTGTTGGCCGACGAGACCTCAGCGAGTCGGAGCGGTCAAGCTGCACTGCACGACCCCCATGGGTCAAGTGTTCACACCCCGCCCCGCCCAGCTCCCCGCACCCCCCCCCCCGCCCAAAAAAAAAGCCCCCCAAAAAAAAACAAAAGAAGAAAACAAAACGTAAGGGGTTTATTTGGAGGAAAAGACGTGGAAGAGTGGGATGAAGACGTGGTCGGGTTCATTCTTGAAGTGGATGAATAACTTTACCAAAACATTCCACGATTGTAGACAATCCATTGGCGCCCGACTTCATGAATGTTTAATGCGGACATGCTCTCAGACTATCAACACACATCTACAACAACGAGAAAAACAAAAAACATGAAGAACGAGAACATGAGTAAGTTGTGTTTGTTTTTTGTTTTTCCCAGATAGCTGAAAGCTATAGGGGTTCTAGCTTCTAATCAAGGGGGAACAGTGATTTGCGAGATTGATGGCTGGGTGCTATTGGGGTGCAGGTGCTGTTTTGGGGCGCTGGTGCAGGCGCTGTAGGTGCTGAGTGGCTTGAGTCGCCTGAAAGGTAAACTGGACACCTTGGCCTGGAGGCCTGCCGCGGTCCGAGGCCAAGAGTGCAATCCTCGCCCTGTTTTACGCTATCTGGGGTCTATGCCGGTGTAATTCTTGAGGATAAACACAATGTGTGGTTCATATATCGAGACTTAGTTGTTGCTTGTGAATGGGGTTGTAGCCGGCAGCAACCATCAACAGGCCACTGCTTAGGGCCCCCCTTTCTGCACTTCCCCTCCTGCCCGCGTACCCCAGCGATTCAAGGGTACGAACCCTTGAGAAAAAACGATGTTTGAGTCGGTCCATATTCAGTGAAGCTCAAAATGGAATTGTTGTTCCAAATCCAAAGTGACTGCCTGCACCAAGAGAGCTGCTTGATGCGCCGCATAGGCTCCGGAAGGGTAAGTCGGTTCGAGGGGCCGTCGTGGCGCCGTTCAGCGTCACAGTGCCGGTGCCCGTCTGGAAGGTACCGCTGCCCGTATTAGTCATATGCAGATTCCTCGGTCGAAAACCCAAATCTGTGATACCCAACATGGGTCATTCCCAAGGCTGGTGGTATCACAGAAAGTGGCAGCCTGAAAAACGTTGGTTTCCTCAACTGCAGAAAAAACAAGTGGCTGAGAGTTTGAAATCTGGATTCCACGGCCAAAGTTTGATCAGCAATTTCAGGCACCCTACAACCACCCCCCTGTCTGGGCTCCCATGCTGGTTCCTCGGGCCATTGAGAAACAAGCATTGGTGCAGTCCCTCAAGGGCAGCTTGCGGAAATGAACGAACCAACAAGCAAACAAGCGGCAAAGAAGGAAGGAAGGAAGGAAGGAAGGAAGGAAGGAAGAGGAAGAGAAAAGGGAAGAGGAAGAGGAAGAGGAAGAGGAAGAGAAAAAGGAAGATGAAGAGGAAGAGAAAAAGAGAGAGAGAACAAGGCAGCAAAAAACACACAAACACGCACAAAAGCACAACACAACAGGGCACAGCACAGCGCAGTGCAGACAGGCAACCCAGACAAACCAAGCAACCAACAAACGCACAAAAACAAAGCAAACAAACAAAACAAACGAACCACTAAACTAAACTAAACTAAGTCAACCTAAACTGAACCAAACAAGCAAACGAGGGAGTCGCAACCTTGAAAAACTGACAGACTGTTCTTGCAACATCAAGAGCTTGGCAATATGTGGTGCCATGAACATACACAATGTCCGCTCTAGGTTTGAAACTAGTCGGGGTCTTGGATGCCCGCCTACTCCTCTTCTTTCACAACTCTCATTCTGCTGTGGCGTGGTGTGTGCATCTGCCATCTTTCTCCTCCCCGCTAGATAATGCGTTGTTCTGGCAAGATCGGGCTCTCACCCAGTCCTTAAAGTCTATCGAGCCTCAATTCCAACTGAATTGCTCATCCCCCCCCCTCCCCTTACGCAGGGAGTTCCAAGACTCAATGTCGTAAATCATCACACATTGCACCCCAAAGGAGTGAACACCTCAATGGAAGTTCCAGTGCTTCCCGAATTGTGTCTCCCTATGAATCTCAATCCACGTGCGAGTGCCATCCAAGTTTCTTGTTGTTGGCGACCTCCACGTGGCCGTTCAAACTTACGGTGGCCGTGCCGGTGGAGAAGGTGGACGTAGAGCCTCGCCAGCGGAGTTGGGCCCTGTTAGCGGGACTGGAAAGGGAACTGCAACACCCCCAACCCAAAGTGTCTAAGGGTCGACCTTCTCTGTCTAGTCTGGAATCAACCAACCCACATAAACCACATAAAAGGCGACAAGGACAAACTTCAACGAGCGAGACGCGATACTGCAGGACTGAGTTTCACATGTGGGGTTGTCTTCAAAGGGCACGCCCAACATGGTTGGTGTCCTCTTGGCTTTCCCAAGACCATCCACAGAGGGATTCCCAAAGTTCAACATCCACAGGCCTCAATCCTGAAGGCTCCATTCCTTGCGCCGGGTATCATCGACATCGGAAATATATGTTTGCCTGTGGTCGAGCTGGTGCATGCAAAATCGTTCAAAGAGTTAGCTGTTTGGTTGGGCAGCACTCATGTTCCAAGAACCAGCCCAAAGAGCCGCCCAACCACCCAAGCACCCAACCACCCAACCCCACCATGAAATTCATAGAGCGTGAGTTCAGTCAAAATGCATCACTCCTTGGTGAGACAAGTTGTCCCAGGTGAGATCCGAGATCCCGTCCTGTGCCTTCACTGGGAGCCTCTTCTCGGCGTTTTTTGTTGTTGGAGAAGCACAAGGAAGCCGAACAAAACTCCAAGGGCCCAGGGTTTCATCTTTGGAACCCAAAGATAAGAGCAAGAAAGAAAGTGTGCACATTTCACAGATGAAAAGAATCAGCGGCCAGCTTGCTGATGAAAACTCGTTTTGGTAGCCCTCACAACTCTTCATCCGCTCTGCCTTTGGTGTCAAAGCAAAGCATTTGCTCACAGGTAATTGGCTTCCCAAGTAAGTGAGGTGGGCCCAGAGCCCCCGTGCCAACACAAAGGAATGGTAAGGCCCGCCCCGTGTAACCGCTTAATGTTAGGGCTGGCGCCATGCGCAATAAACCTGTACTAGGAGACCTAGGAGACCTCAAATGACCGTTTCGCACCGGTTGGGCTGAGGCAAATGCTTCTTGGCACCGATGGGATGTGACAACTCGCATTCCGCTTCCTAACTTTTTGGATCCTTGACTCCAAGACAAGAACCAAAAGGTTAAAATAGCGGCACAGGGTAAGTGTCGGCTTGTGAAGCCTTGTAGGCACCACGCTCCTCGCAAAAGGAACACTTTTCTCTAAGTAGGGAACACCTGCACGTCGCAAAGGGCTACACAAGTAACCAAAACAAAGGGTCTCGACAACACAAAACATAACATTCAGGGCAAGACATCGCCACGATATTGCTGGGGTGTGTACCCTATTTTGGCCGGGTGCTCAATGGCCGCTCGTTTCTCCAGCAAGACCTACCGACCCACCGCCCGCGCCCACGAAAAACGGCGCCTGTCACGTCGGCCTGCGCAAAGTTGCCATTCAGGGTGATCGAAGCGCCGTTGCCACTTCCTCAAGGCACCGGAAAAGCCATCAAACAAAGACACGCCGTGCTATCTGCACGCTCAACTCGTCGGAGTGAGTTTCAGAAGGGCGTTTGGTTCTACCAAAATGCAGGATTCTGTCCTAGCACCATGTCTATCTAGTAGGGGTTTCAGCCGCTGGTTGCTCGCTTTCTGGGTCAAATTCCCATTCGCAGGCCTTCCCGCTACTTGGTGTTTTGGATTGGTGGTTTGGAGGTTGAAGGGGGTTCGGTTTGGAGGTTAAGCGTGGTTCCTGTTTAAACGAGAACCAGAGGTTCAAGCCCCTAAACCAACCAGTAAGGAACCCTTTTCATTACGGTCGCAAACCCATAGCGGCAATAGTTTGCCCAGATCCTTCGGTGCCTGTGTCCCTCCAATTTCCTGTACAATAAGTCAAAAACTGGAAGGAAATTGCAAGAATCTCAAGTACGTCATCCTCATCACGAGTGACCTCGGTTTACCCCCGGGTGGGTATGCAACGGATCCTGATGCAGGCAGCATGCTTGTCCCTTTGTTCTTCGGAAAAAAATGAAATCCTTATCATCTGCCGGGATCATCGTGTTTTGTCCAAACAGAACCCTACGGGGAGGGAGCAGGTGCAGAGCGGGCGAATTGAAGTCGCTGGCCACAGCCTTGTGGAGAACTGGGGGTCTGCCACAAAGATGGCGGGTTTCCCCGTGTGCGCTGACGTCAACTCCCACAATCCTTGCCAGGAATCACTGATCCGCGGCCCGTGGCAACTCCGGTCAACTTGGGAACCGATTCCGGAACCTTTGGCTTGAAGGTTGCTGTCAAAACATTCCCTTTACATTGCTCAGTCAGCATCAACTGAAGGAAACCTCTGATTAAAATTGGGCCAAACAGGTAATGATTGAAGCCGCAAAGAAGCAATAGGACAATATAGGGATATCTGGTCACAAAACAACTAGGTCTACCCAAGTTCCAAAGATCTCTGACCAGAGCCAGGCAAACATGTCCAACCAGTTTGCCAGTTTGCCGAATGCACCAAAAACATGCCTCAAACGACAAAGATCAGACTTGTGACTCTGGTCCATATTCGGTAAACCTAGGTGAGATAATTTCAAAATTTCTCGGTCACTTTAAACACCCTTCTGGCCAAATTCCTATAATTCACTACCTGGGAAGAAACAGAAATCCCCAAATCAACGGAACCTCCATATCAGGCCGCGCGAATTTTATCCCCGACGCGCAAGCGCGAGAGTTCGAGCGGCCCGTGTCACCCACCACCGTGTTCCCGTAGAGCGTAGTGGTGCCGCCCGCGCCGGCAGAGCCCACGGTGAAGGTCGTCCTGGGCTAAGGCGCGAAGGAACACCAAACAATGGAAACATGCGGTGTCAATTGGGTGTCTTTTTGCCCTTTTTGAGTTGGTTAAAAGGGACACCACAAGGAAAACCACCTTCTTTATCTTTCTTTTGTTTGGGGGGGTCCCTTCAAAAAAGACACACCCAAATAGAGACATTCCAGTTGCCCTTTGTGGGAAAGCATGATTCCAAACTTACTGAAGATTTCATCTATCAGCAAATTGGGGGCAAGTTGTGCAGTAGTTCATGTTTCTCCTCTATAAGGGCAAAGGCTTTTCCAAAATGTTGGGCCTCTTTTCAGGCCCGCTTTTGATTGGCGCGGTGGCTCGCCCCACCTCCCTGTTTCTTGCACGGGTGTTCGACAAGGCAAACAGCTAGCAAAGGAAGCACCACCTCACACGTAAGTGGCTGTGCACCTCCCTCGTTGACGCAGGTGCCTGCTTTTTTGCCCATGGAAAATCACCCCGACATCTGCGATACCGTGAGTCGTTCTCGTGGCTTTATCACTTTGGAGGGGAGTCCCTTGGCGCAACCGAAAACCCGATGCAGGACCATGGTTTTGCCGCTACGCCCGATGCCAAAAAGATCGCGGAACACCATTGCCCACCTGTTTGCGTGTTTGCTGCGAAATCGTGTGCTTTCATTTCCTCATTTGCTCTTTGGTTGTGGTCAAATGAGCTTGTTCTCATTTGCTTATCCCTCAAAGCCAGCCACTTGCCTCAAAGCCGGCCGCTTGAGCAATCTCCTGTTGGCTTCCCTGTGAAGCCAACAAAGCGAAGGCCCTGATTGCGTACACCCCACCGCTCAACGCCAAGGAGGGGCGCCTCCAACATTGCCCCAATGGGCCAACCACACATGGTCCGGTTGCTTTGGTCGCCCTTCAAAAAACCAAAAGAAGCCTTCGAGCCGCACAAACCTCAACGAATCTAATTCCTGACGCTCAAGAGTGTTATGAAAACACAAAGGAAGCCCCTTGTTCTGTTGGTTTAACCAAAAGGGCAACTTCTACTAAACAACTGTTCACCCTTCCCAGCCATGCAACAATGTTGCAGCAGGTTTCCACTTTGTGGCTACCCGAACAGGGAAAGAAATCTCAAGGGTGGTTCATATATGATAGACATATACTTATGTACACACCTTTTTAGGTTTCATCCACCTATCTATCTGTCTGTCTGTCTGTCTGTCTGTCTGTCTGCCAGCCTGCCTGTCTGTCTGTCCCTCCCTCTGTCTATCTGTCTATCTGTCTATCTGTCTATCTGTCTATCTGTCTTTCTATCTGTCTGTTTGTGTATCTGTCCATCTGTCCATTTGGCTTTCTATCTGTCTATCTATCTGTCTATCTGTCCGTCTGTACGTCTGTTTATCTGTTTGTATGTCCATCTGTCCATCTGTCTATCTGTCCAACTGTCGCTCTCCATCTGCCTGCCTGCCTGCCTGCCAGCCAGCCTGCCTGCCAGCCTGCCTGCCTATCTATTTATCTATCTATCTAGCTAGCTATCTATCTACCTATCGTATAGATAGTCCAACAAAGAACACCGAACTCTAAGTCCCGTCGACTACCAAGCACGGAACCTCGCGCAGCCTTCCGCCTTCCAGTTCCTTGCCTGGCGAAACCGAAACGGCAAAAGAGGTTCAGCAGAAACCTACGATTCCTCAAATGAACGGGAATGCTAGCAAAATGGGTGTGTGTGTGTGCTTCCCTGGTCTTGTGCTTGAAGTTTGGAGCTCGTCCGTGTTCCAAATGAAGTGTGCAGGAAAAATCCACCCAACATCTTTTGCTCCCCTGCCGGATTGAAATCCCACCTGAAACTACCCTTTTGAGAGGAATCTCTTTTTGGGGACCCGCACTTCAGCCCCCAAGCCGAGGGGCGAATCCGCCACGGTGGTCGCGCCGTTCAGCCCCACGTTCCCAGTGCCCGTGGTGAAGGTTTTCGCGCCGCTGATGGTCGTGTCCCCGTTCACGGTCACCCTGGGCAGATCTTGCGCATAGGTGTCCTTTTGGGGCAAATAGATGGCCCTGGTAGATGATGAAACCACCAGGTAAACCAGGAATCGCCCTCTATTGTTTAAGCAAACCAACCAAAAAGCACACCTATGATCTTGCGATCGCTTCGACGGAGAATTGGAATGAGAATTGGAATGATCCCGAGATAAACCATTCCCGACTGTGGATGTGCGAATTTTTGTTCGCACCACTTTGAAACCATGGTTGAAACCACTGTTAGTTGGTATTTAGAGGAGAATCGTCATTCCAGGGCCTCTTGAGTGGTGCAGGAGTTCGTCCATCCACAGTATGGTTTCCTTTGAGGGAATCCCTAGGTTCATTCCCAACACCCTGGGCCATTCCCTGCTGAGCCCCGAACTGGAAACTGCCCCTACAACATGTCCTGTGGCCAGATGCACTCTGTTCCTAAAATTAAATACCCCCTCCTGGAATTGATGACATACCACATGAACCACAAATGCACCTCAGACAGAAGTAGAGAATCTTCGGCCCATTTTTCCCTTTGGGTTCCTTCATTCCTGTTAACCAGCAACATTGAGGGTCAAGTCTGGCCAAGTGCTTTCCCATCCTATGTGACCTCACCAATTTAACGTCTTGGGAAAAAGCAAGTCCTTCTCATTTTGGCATTTTGGGGAAACAAACTCTCCCCATTTGAAGAAGATCCAACATACTTCCCCTACAGATCGTCAACATGGAAGCCAGAAAGCTAGGGGGTTGAAACTCACTTTTCAGAAAAGGGGAGTCAACAGGTGCGGTGGGACCTGCAATATGCAGCTGGAATATTCTCCATGTTGCTCATAGTTGCCTGAACTTAGATGGACATTGTCATGCCTGGCGAACGGCCAGCACCTTGTCCTTTTCGCAGGGGATGGGGGGCAACGGCCCTTCGAGGCGATGTCAACGGAGAACCAACATACATGAAATCAACCACTTCAAGGGGTCCCTACCTTTGACACATATTCATTTGGCGCCATTCGGGGAGTTCAAAACACAAAGATTTGCAAATGTCGCCTTTGATGAAAAAAGACTTTGTTGCTGTAGTCGCCACGGATGATGACCCCGACCAATTTGGCAACTTCGATGGTGATGACTTGTACCAATTCTGTCCTATTTGGGGAGGCCATTTGAGAACCTCTGGTTTTCCTTTTGGTTTCAGTTTGAACAACAGGTGAAATGGATGCTCTCAAACGAACACGGACACACACACACACACACCTCATTTCCTGTTCGGGAAACAAGTGGGTTTGTGCATTTTGAGGCTACCCTTTTGAGGTGGGTGTCAAGCGATCGCGCCCGTTCGCTGGGGGCTCCGGGCGCTCCCGAGGAGGTCTTAAAGGCGCCTGCAAAAGGATCCACGATCTGCGCTGGGGGAAATCTGACGCCGGATGAATCAATCTGTTGGATTTCGACCGCATCAAAATGGGACACCCCCTAATTAGCTGACGCTTGGTAGAAACACAACATGATAAAGTGATAGATGGAAAAGGGAACAGTCCGGATGAACCGTCCAAAAATCAACTTGGGGCTAAGCAATTCTGGGTTCCCATTACATGAAACCGCTGATGTTGCGAGGACTTTTTCCTGCAACCGCCCCTGCCCTAGTCCTTCCTTGTTCCTGGGTAAGGCTTACACGTACTTGTCTGGGGTGGACAACCTCGTTGTTCCTCTCCTATTTTCGTCACGGCTGGTAAGGTCGCTGCTTTCACCGGATGCGTGGGCGCTTTGCTTGCACTTTCTGGGTGGTTCGCTTGGGACTGGCTTGTGCCGAAGCGCTCTATTGGTTCCCAGACCCTGACCCCGACGTCTACATTTCAAGACGTAGAAGCAACAGTGTGCCTGCTACCTTTGGATGGAAAGACCCCCCACGACATGTAAATGACAGGTCCGCCAGGGCAAACACCTCAAGACAAATCGATGGGCTCGCTTCTTCTTTGCGCGGACGTTGGTCCACCTGAAAATTGGGGTCTCCCTCGTGTCAAACAGCCAGTCCACCACTTGGCCTTGGACATGGCCATGGGTCAAAATCCAAATCGTACCCCCAGTCCCACTAAAATAGGTTCTATGATGGGTGGTGAATTCACCTACCCCAACATGGGATCCCCTTGGCTTTGACCCACAGCCACATCTGAAATCAGCACGCGAGGGCAACTCACGTACGTCAGCCGTTCAAAGGCCCAAGGAGTCCTCCGAGCTACGGAGGGCCTTCGCGTGAGGGACCTCCCAAGGAAAAACGTGCAGACTGGGAAAAACACCACCAAAAAAAAATGAAAAAAAATGTGCTTCTATCAGCCGCCGTCTTTCAGGCTCCGTGCTTGGGAGGATACCGAATTTTGGGAGCCGAGTCTGACGCCACACCTGGTCCTGGGCCCGGCCTGTGCTGGCGCTGGCATCAAAGTCTCCGGCGCTCAGCGTCAGACCGCTGTCCACCTGAAGGCTCCCGAAGCTCGGCTCTTTAGTCTCACTTCCTCAGTAAATTAACCAAACAAAGAGTCCTCCAAACTCGTTGCTCCCCGCAAGTTAGAGTTCATGAACTCGGGGAGATTCTTCGTCTTCCTCTGCTTCATGTTATTCCTCCTCCACCTTCTCCTCATCATCCTCATCGTCGTCATTGTCATCGTCGTCGTCATCGCCATCGCCATCGCCGTCGTCATCGTCATCTGCATCGTCATCGTCCTCCTCCTCCTCCTCCTCCTCATCCTCCTCATCATCATCATCATCATCATCATCATCATCAGCATCAGCATCATCATCATCATCATCATCATCATCACCATCATCATCATCATCATCATCATCATCATCATCATCATCATCATCATCATCATCATCATCATCATCATCATCATCATCATCATCATCATCATCATCATCATCATCATCATCATCATCATCATGTGCGGTGTTGTGTTCTTGAGTTGTGCTGGGAGAGGTACCATGCTTGGGATAGAATATGACAGGCCATCCACAGGACGCAAATCTAAACGGACATGTGACATGAGGTCTAACCACCAGCAACGAAAGATCAGCCCAAAACGGGTGACTGGCAGTCACGTGCGAAACGGCCGCTTTTCGGGCACAAAGAGGAACTTGCGGAAGACAACCAGTTCTTTCATGGCCAAACAAACCGTATGGAGGGATCCAACCAGTTTTGTTCTACAAATTTATGTTGAGGCTGTTGGTTGTTTCAACCAAATCCGCTCCAACCAGTTTCCACACGCTCTCATCCAATCCTATCCAATCCTATTGATTCAAACACCAGGAGTTCACAAGTTCTTTTCTTTGTTGAACAGATTGAACCAGCCAGCACCCAACAAAACCAAGAAGTCAAACTTTAAACAGTTTAAACAAGTCCCAGAATCGGAACAAATCCTTTGACCAGCTCACTCCCTGAAGCTCCGTGGAAAACGCAACGTCTGGGTTTCAGTCACTGGGAGCTCACCCTCGGCCCCCGGCCGAGAGCGTGGGCAGCGTGCTGCTGGGGAAGTTCAGCCTGCGCCGTTGGGAAGCAAAAGCTGAAGCCTGATGTACTAAACCAGATCAACCTGGAACCTCCAAAAACAACTATTTGCGGAGGAATGTGTGTGTGTGCTTTCTGGGGGGAAGCGCTCCTTTTTACTACTTGTGAAGGAATGTAGTTCTTCGTTTGTGGTAAAAAACCATTTGTAGGAGACCGACCAAAGCCCCCGCACACACACAACCAAAGAAGGGTTCGGAAGGAACCCGCTTGCAAGGAGCTCTTGGGGGGCTGAGAAAAGTTCTGGTGGGTGGGAGGGGACCCTAGTGAGAATGATTAGGCCCACCACAGAACCGCAAGAAGCACCTGAAAACCAGCGGCACACGTCAAAACCACAAAAATCAAAATACAAACATACAACACATAGCAAAAAGATCGGCGTTCCACCTCCCCCCCCCCCCCGCCCCTCAGCCTGTTGCCGGTTCCCAGACTGGCGGCGCAGTAGGCGGTCACGTAGCTCTGAGCTGGGACCTGGTGGGGGGAAGGTTTCGTCAACCCTCGCTTCCACCAACGTGGCATCTGACACGAGGAAATTGATCTTCCAGGTACCCTCCCACTATTAGTGGGAGCGAGGGTACTCCCCAAATATATGTATATATATATAATATATATATATATATATGTACATGTATATATTATAAGATACAAGTTACTTTCATATATAAGATGCTTGGAGAGCCCAGACTTGATGTGGTGGTTTGGTTGTGCGTTGGGAAGCTGATATTGAGGTAGCAATTGGCCCGTTGGGCAGCTTAGCTGTGACCAAGCGAATCTCCCTCGCCTGTGCCTTGGTAGGTTGAGGCGAGAAATACCGGGGCCGCCTTTCCTAGAAATGTCCGTTTTCCCGCCATTGAGGTTGACCCCTATACGGCTGTGGGGCAAAATCCTGTACCCCTGGTGAACGTCAAAATAGCTGGCAAATGGATGTTCTTCCACCCCAAGATGGAGCCATAGGTTATGCCCCGTGGCCATATGTGTCCAACCAATGAAAACACGAGCTGATGCAAACGAAAGAATGCCGACATCCGAAACAGGGGGCCCTGCGAGGTCTACTTGGTCTACCTTGAGCACTCTGGAGGGCCTCGTCCAGCCCCGTCAGCTGGCATCTTGGCGCCAGTGCTTCTAAAGCTTGCCACATCCAGCCTTTCGGGGAACTTTACATAGGCCTGTACACTCAACACTACCCCTGCGCTCCGCTCTCTCACTGAAAGGGAGGAAGCAAAAGCCCAAGCTCGGTAAATTCTCCACACCAGCGGGCGCTGTGGCCTCGCACAACGACAGTCTGCACATCCCCGCTGAAAATGCCTAGCACGCACACCTGGCATGCTCAACCTCAAGCTCCTGCACAAAGCTCTGCACATCATTCGCTGCAATGGTCACAGGCCCCGTCTCATCTGAAAATGCGATGGTGGATCCGGGGGGGCAAGAACTAACCACAGCGCACGCAAGGGGCTTGCATGTGGCACTGCATGCCTTAGTTGCATCCGGACCATTCTCATCTCCGCAAGAGTCCTCGCCCACCAGGCCAAAGAAGGCAGTCTCGCACGCTGTGGCACTTGCGTCTGGCGCTTTGGCGCGTCCACCTCTAAGAGATGTGCTGAGCTGCTTCTGCACTCGCGAATGGTGCAGCGCCTTGGTCAAGTTCCATACCTTGGCCTTGCTTGCAGTACACGGGCAGCTGGGTTGTTCAGACTCAAGCTTGTGCGCGAACCTGTTCACATCTGCGGCTGCGATCGTCACGCTCCATCCACTCTCATCTGTAACTGAGATGGGAACTCCAGGGATGCAGGAACTGACCACTGCGCACCTGAGCGGCTTGCAGGTGGCGCTGCATACCTCGGTCGCCCTGTCACAAGAGTACTCGGAGATAAGCACGCCGAAGGCAACCCCACATGTTGCGGAGTCTGCCTGCAGAGGTGTGACCAATGCCAGCATGATGGCAATAATGAACTTCATGGCTGCCGAAAGTTGCTCGATCGCAGGCTTTGGTGCAGAAGTGCTGGCGCCACACTTCTGCGGGCATGCATTCAGCGCCTCAAGATGCACGCGCAAACAAATCGAGCTGGAGCACCGAAGGTGTGTGTCACACGGAACCAAACAGGGCAAGAACAAATATGCGCTGCTCCCAAAGATTTGCGTAGACTTGCAGGTGGAGCAAGAGCTCAGTCCAAATATCGAGTCCAGTGCTCCCATGTGCGATCGCCACCTCGATCAGTTTCAACATGATTTCCTCCCTTCCCCATCTGGCAACATAGCGAAACTAGTTTGGGGCCCTCCAAATACCTTCTTTTCGCATACAAGTGCAGGGCGCTGCTTTCAGCATGAGCTCCAAAACCAACTACTCCCCCCAGCTACCCGCACCCCTCCTGTCCCAACTTCGGCCCGAAAATCGACTCGGCCCCTTGCCTTGTATGTGATCCCTGCCCCGCTGTTGTCGGCGACGCTGACCGTCTGCGTGGCGTGGGTGTTGATGAAGGTGTACACCCAGACCTCGGTTCCGGTCCCCTTCCATTCGGGGCTCAAAAAATGGTGTTTCGTGTTTGATGGTACCCTTTGTGGTTTTCAAAGCAAACCAAAAGCAAAACCATCATTCTGGGGCCCCGCTTCAGTTCTTTTCCGTTTGGGTTTGAACGAAAAAGAACTAGACGAGTGACCCGGAAGAGGGCAGCACGCACTTGCGAAACCCGACCAGCAAAATTTAGTTGACAGGGGGCACTGCAACGTACATTTGACTTGCACGCTTCACTCAACGAGACCGAGGCAGGAAGGAAGCTGATGTGGGCCACGTTGTGGTATTGAGGCGCAGAGTCTAAGAACTCAATTGCACTACACATTACATATGAGCCCCCGCCCCGTGCATCGATCCCTCCAAGGGTCGCCCTGGTGCCCACACTCACGGGGATCAGTTGTGACCATCCCTGCGCTCTTATCCATCGATCGTTCCATGTGAGATCCCGCTCAGGGGCCTGGCGGCTTCTTCCGCTGATGGGTACGCGCTCTCCCTTAACTGAGCTCAGTTCTAACCATCCTTGCACTCGATGGATGAGCGACGCTATACAGCGATCGTTCCATGATGCGCGAGATCCGCTCAGGGGCCTGATGCTGGCGGCTTCTGTCATTGATGGGTAAGCGCTCTTATCCATCGATCGCTGCCTCCGAGAGCAGCCGCGCGTTTTTTTCGCCCCTGACACGTCCGATCCAAGCAGAGGCTGGCGTTTGGATGGCTCACGCCCATCCTCGGCGCCTCATTAGACGTATTTAAAGGCCAGAGGTGGCAGCGCAGTGCACAGTGGGCTATGTGATTGACAGTGACACTGAGACAGTGTTGACACAGTGAACCGAGACAGTGTACAGGCTATGTGATTAAACTCAGACAGTGTACAGTTGGCTACTTGGCTATGTGAACAGCGCTGGCAAAGGTGCCAAGTTTAGCAGAGGATGGCTCGTTGTCAATCTACTCAGAACTTAGCCCCTTGCGAAGACGTATGTAAGTTGCTCATCTGACCTTGCGTAGATTAAGCGGAGCTGTAAAGCATGCGGTGAGGTTGGACAACGATGATTTGGTGAACCAGGCAGCGCAGGCTGTTGGGGAGACTTCCAAGACAGGCACACCCAGTGACCCTTTCAGGCAGCTGCAGCCTGTGCTCCCTAGGGCCATCGAGAGGCGGAAGGCAGATAACGCCCACGGGTGCCAACACCAAAACAGACACCCACCCCCTTGCCATGGTGAGAGGGGCGAAGTTTTCCCTTGGCCCAGCTTTGAAAGCCGCCGTTTTGCTCATGAGCTCTTTTGTGTAGTAAAAAGGTCATCCGATTTGTGTTCATATCCCTGAATGCCATCTGGTTAGTCGGATCGACCAAAGACAGATGAAAATCGGAGATGTCCAACCGGTTTCGATCCTTTCCGCGGCTTCCATCTGTGAGAGGTCACTCGACTCAGAGTACATGATGAATCTCCTAGAGTAGATCCTTCCCCCACTAAAAGGGCAACCTTTCGAGGAATGCACCGGCGCCAAGGTTAGCAACTTGTTTGGTCCCTAGACCACCAGACACTACTTTTCTTTTCCACCAACTGGGGTTGCTTGAGGTTCTGAGCGATCCTCTCATTCTCATCTTTCGGAAGCCCGGCTCGAGCCGCGCCAAATCTCGAGCCCCCCTGCGCCGCTGCGCGAGGTCGAGCGGATCCACTGGGCGCTGCTGCAGGCCTCGCGGATCCGATCATTGGACCTTTTGCTCTAGAGCTTCTGGGAAGACCGAGATACTT
This sequence comes from Effrenium voratum, assembly GCA_963377175.1. Lineage (NCBI taxonomy): Eukaryota > Dinophyceae > Suessiales > Symbiodiniaceae > Effrenium > Effrenium voratum. Next base: position 290,493 of record CAUJNA010003826.1, read on the forward strand.
TTGGGCTTGCTTTTCCTGTAAGGGCAGCTCCAAGGAGAAGGACAAAAGAAAGAGCAAGGCCATCATTCGGCTTTTTGCCGAGGTACGCTTTTTGCCTGCCTCTTGAATTTCTCCGAGAGAGGGTGACAGTTTTGAAGCATACCTAAATGACAAACAAACCTAGTACTGGGGAATCCGCACAAACATCACGCAAAGAATCAAGTGGACAGAAATCCGCGCCAATCTATGTTTGGGACTGTCCCTGACTAGCCTTCACCTGGGGCGTTGACTGTGGCTCACACATTCACAGTCTGGAGCCTGAAGTCAATTGGGGGACATGTTCAGAAAGATGAACAAAGGGAAACCAAAAGGAAAGCGCCGCCGCAGATTGCGGCTTGCAGCTGTCTTGGCACCCTGCAAACACGAAGCGTGGCGCCGTGCTGTTGGGAGTATCCGTCATCGCCAGCGTCGCCAGCGGCCAACATGGTGCAAAGAGACGGATTTTGTTCCATTTGAGTCAGTGAATGTTCCCTGGCGTCTAACAGGATCTTGCTGTGGCTGAGACACATCAAACACCCTATAGATTCTTCCTGCCGGGAAGTGGTATGCTTCTTTGTGGCGAGCGTCCTTTCAAGACCCAAACAAGGGGGTCCCATGCTAAGTCACATCTTAAGTCACACCCTGTCTGTAAGAACACTCCCAGACCCCATCTTGGGGCTTTTCTTGTTTGTGTGGGTGTGTCCCGCAACCCCTTGTATTCTGGTGGTCACCATCACCTCCGGAAAGCCGGACAACTACGTGCCTGGGCGCATCTAATTCGGAGGCCACGGGCTCCCTTCAACGCCTTGGCGACTGATCAGTCGCGGGACTCAGTCGCGCGCCTGGATGGTGAGGGTGATGTCCTGGCTCACCGTAGCAGGCGTGATGAAGCAATCCGGACCTTGCGTCGAAGGCAGCCAGGCCGGGTTGCATAAGCCTGCTACCGCGCCCGAACATGTGTTTGAGAGGCCAAACGAGGGTGTGACCAACGCTGGCAGATTCCTAACGGCAACTCCTCCAAAAGTGGTCCGGATATCCAAAATGGCATGCACACCCAAGGATCAAAATCAAGCATGGTTTCGATTAATCCTAGGTTCCCATTGGTGAGGCGGGGCAGGTATATACAACCAGTTTGGACTTTTGGTCAGCTAGATTTGCGTGCTTTTAAAAAAAAAAAACTGAACCATTTGAGGGGAGGGGAGGAAAAGGAGGCCAAAATGGTGTGCTGCCTGCATACGTTCTGTCCTTGCTCCTGAGTGCTGCGTAGACTCGATACGATTGAGAAATATTCATGAGCAGTGTGAATGAGCATTGTTGCCAGCCAGCACGCAAACAAGGCTGGGTTCATGGTTCGACCCCAAGCATGAAGTAAACTGCATGCCAGTTCGTAGGAAGGCCCTTCATTCTTCTTGCAGGTAAGCTTGTTTCGGTCGTAAAGAGCAGTCAAGAAATGACAGCCATCAAGCAGCAAAAATAACAGGGGGTGACATTGCGCCATTGAGTGTCTCTGGTTTGAAGGAGTTGGACCACCTGACAAATGGGTTGCAGTGATGGATTCAACAGGAAAGCAAAGGCTTAGTTTGGCCTTCAAAAGGGGTGAAGGTTCAGGAAGCCCAAATCGTCCGCGGGACTTGGTTGATTGATTTCTGTCAATCCCGATTAACCAGTCACCATTTAAGCGAGCTTCAAAGGACAAGCGAATCAGGACCTTTGCTGGCAAGAGTCTTTATCACGATCGGGCTCTTGCACATAGTGACCGAGGAACATAACCCCAGCAAGCGCAGCCTTCATGCCATGTGCTGGGAATATTTAACAGGTTGCTTGCGCTGGCTAGAGGTTCAACGCAGAGTCCACCGCCTGCTAAGGCCCCTGGCAAACGTTGCTGTTGCACGCGCTGGTGCTGGAGACGTCGATGGAGACAGCTGGCGTTTCGCGAGATTTGCAGTCATAACCAGGGTTCCTCATAGGTCTCTTTTGAACATCACCCTCAAGCAAAACATTGACCCAAGTTGATGCTTAAACTAGCAAAAACGGGAAAAGTACAGGGACCCACGACAGGGCTGGTTTGCCCTCTTGTCCAGTCCGCAAGCCGCCCTAGATATATATATATATATATATGTATGCACATACGTGCGTACAGTTTATAGATCATATATGTATATAGGTATATGTCTATATTCACACACATTTATATTTAGTCAGGTTGGAGTTGGCTTGACTAATTGAAAGCTATCTCCCTGACAGAAGACGGCAACAAGCACGCAGGAGAAAAAATGCGCGCGCATTGGCAGGAGCAGGAAAGGTTAGCCTGATCGGGATGCAGTCGTGGGCACCGCAAGTGGGGGGAAGAATTACACGGGTTGTGTAAGGACGACCCCCGGAAGTCCACAAAGGGTTCAAGATTCGATTTTTGCGCAAGCTGAAGCACGCAAAGGCATGAGCTCTTTGAGGTCGATCGCCCGGAAGTCCGAAGTGACAATCGTTAGACAACTCAAGTTGTTGAGGGTCGACCCGCTCAAAGTGCGCAGCGGGTGCGGGCTCCTTTTGGGGGGGGGGGGTGGTATTGAGGGCGGGGAGCAGGTAGGAGGGACCATTTGGTCCAGCCCCCCAACCCCCCATTTATGAGTGTACAAGTCTACAATGCAGAAGTTCAATCTTTGCCCGGTCCCCTAATTGCCCATCTTCGGGGCCCTGACTGGCCGCATCGCTGATCTCAAAGCAGCCCACCCCTCGCGACGCCGGAGGTGTCGCTACGGGTGCGGCTCGCAAACGAGGGCTACTTGGGTTGGGCAAGGGACTCCTTGGGGCTGGAAACCGAGAAGTTTCCGCAGACGAAGCGTTTGCTAAACCAAGGGGAAGTCAAGGCGTGGTCTCGCCGTAGGACTACAAAATGGACATGCTCGATTCTGCGTTGCTGTTGCCCTGGTAAGAAAGTGCTCACTTGGGCTGCCCGTCATCCCATCAAAGCAGGTGCAAAGTAAAGAGGGTGCAGTGAATGTAAAACGACTTTTGCAGCCGTTTGAATGGAAATTCACTGTTCAGTGACCTGTTTGGCAGTTTTGGAGATGCAACAAACTCCAACAGAAATCTGTCCAAGATAGATTCAGAGTAAATGGGATTTCTGGTAATTACCGGGGAAGAATAGTGAATACTCCAAACATGAAATTTGGTCGATATCTTCGCTGGAGACACGGATACCAATACTGGCATGCAACACATGATCCATTCAACGGGTTGAATGTGCTTCTGAGTCGAAGATGCTTGACCTCCCGATGCTCCATCGGCCCTTTGTGTAGATTATATGAATCATATATTCAGAACATTGGAGAGGTCTACCCAAATCCATGTAAAGAAATAGAAGGGCGGCCGCACCCATTTATGATTGGGACTCTGCTCACTCGCTTAACTGGGCTTTGATTGTGGCTCATGTCCTTTACCTAGTGAGATGGCTCATGTCCTTTACCTAGTGAGATGGCAATCCCTCGCTCAGCTTTTCCTTCGTAGAACTGACACCGCGGTATCTGGAAAGACCCGGCAGAGATATGGGAGGACCACACTCCCGCATGGTTGCATGATCCTCTTCCGAGTACGATTCACAAGTCAGGTGACCAGCTTCATTTGTTCGGAGCCCCTTTTCAATTCCAATGATTCTGGAAGTGCTAAGTTGTGCGCTGTATTTATCTTCGCTTCTTGCCTTTACCGTGACGGCTTGAAGACTTCTCCCCGAAGTTTCACTGATTTTGATGCCGACCCGCATAACATCGGCCGCAGGCGATCGCCAAGGCAAGCTCGGGTTTTGGCCATCAGAAGGCCCACCGCCCCGGAGTCTCCGGGCGTTTGCATCGCCAAAGCGGACTCAACCTCGGCCTTTGTTCGGGTTAGGCGACCCAACGTCCGACATCTATCCCCTCAAAGCCGCCTCATTCGCAGCTGTCGAAGCACCCCCGGTCTTGTCAGCCACAATTTGCGCCACTTCCCTCCAGGCTGCACTGGGGGGATGCTTTCGGGAGGCTTTCCTCGGCCACCTACGGCGATCGATCCCAGTTCGGAATGTTGATCCAGACAGCAGGTTCCTCCTTGGACCTGATGGAGCCAATTGTGGACGTGTGCAGTTGCCTTCTGAAAATAATTTTGCATGTTCACGAGAGAAAACCAAGGGCCCTTTTTCTTGGCAAGGTTCTGCTTCGAAGGGCAACCCAGGTGTCCGTTTGGCTGAACATAGACACTGGTAAGCGACTAGAACCGTGAGACCAGGGGTTCCACAAACTGCCTATAGCCAGGAGAGCAAGCTGCGGGGCCCATTGGCTCAAATCTGTGCATTCCCAAATAAGAGACTCAAACAGGACCCTTTCTCAGGCTTCCCAAAGAGCCTGCGCTGGTGCCGGTGGTCATGAAGCCCGCAAGCCGCCGCTTCTCCTGGCAGAGAAGATTATACGTGCCACTGGGCCAAGATCGTGCCACGATCTTGGCACTGGTTGACATTCCTCAAGTAGCCAACCACCTCCACCAGCCTACCAGGGCGTTCTGACCATACAAATGGGGACCTGCCACCGCCTAGGCCCCCCTCCCCGCGCCACAGTCCAAAAGCTGGGCTTTCCGCTCTTTCGGAAGCGTTACCCGTCTTAGGCTTCTCAGTCTCTCTCTTCAAACCGCCCGCTGGCCCCCTCGTTTGTGTGTGGCCGCACTCTTGCCAGGTCTTGTTGTTTGGCGCTGCGGTGTTTCTGCCAACCTTTTTTTTGTCCAAGCCCTTTCATTTGGGTGACCTGTCCGAATGACCCTTTGATTAAACAGGGCGGACAGCTGGTGTGGTCCCATCTTGACGGGCGTGGTATGATTAGGGACCCATCGTTGGAAACCCCCCTTTTCTTCATCGCGGCTCAAACGCTTGGGTTTAAACGAATTGGGTTTGGGGTTCGAAAGTAGGATGCTGCTGAAAAAGGGCGCTGGTGGATTTTTTCATGGATCGCAATGCTTGAAAAAGCCCACTCATGAGCTCATGCAGTTAATTTCCACTCAAAATCCGGCGAACAGGCTGGAGGGGCCGAAAACTTCAACAAACATTCATCCCTCTGTGGCGTCGTGTGGGGAATCAAGCATCGCAGATGCGGATAGATGCAGGCGTGTGTAAGAAACTGCCCATGGCGCGAGATCCGGGGTCAAGCACTGCGCCCACGAGCAGTTCCAAAGAAACAGAAGCGAGCATGTGGACAATCTCCCATACAAGGTAGGACATCCCCGTGGATCATTCCAAGGGCTTCTCTTGGTATCACAGAAATACCAAGGTTTCCACAACCACGGTGCGGGGAAAGGGCTGCCCCGACCAAAGAAGCCAAATCATGCTCGTTTCATCTGAAGATGGGGGCTCTTTACTCGAGGCCGTTGAGCGCCAAGTTGCGCACTTGGCGCTAGAAGATCCATGGCTTGGAAGCTGAAACTGCCTCTGCAAATGGAAGCGGTGCATGTAGTGCCTACCATTGGAAGCTGATCGTATCGCCCGCTGGTCATATCGTGCCGGCCCGCGACTATGCAATAATGCCAGGTCCGAACGAGTCTGTCTCCAAAAGGGGAAACCCTTAGATGTTTGTTAAATGTATATATACATATGTTTCGGAAATATATATATATATATATATTCGGGGAAAACCAAAAGGAGACCATCTGGATGAACATGGCCCCTTATTTTAACAAGCACTCAATTTTTTCGGGCTGGCTTCACCCCCCCAAAAGGGACCAGCCAAGGCTCTGCCAATACCCGCCTCCGCATCCTCAAAGGCGGCCATATGCCTACGAAAAGAGAGGCTTAGGTGGGTTGGCTTCCTGGATGGGCTTCCTATGTGAGCTGGTGCCCAAATGGGCTTCCTATTGGTGTGGTAAACTGGACTTCTAAACATGTGAGCTAGTATCCGATATGACTTTCCTACATTGCGTTTCCCAAAATGAGTTTCCTCAAACAAGAGTTGGTTTCCAATGTGGGTGTTCTCCAAAAAGGTTTATTGTGCTTCAAGGAAAGCCATGCAAAAGCCAGCCGATACTAGCCGATACTACGGCCCCCCTTTGGCACCAAGTCGGAAGCGGAAGCGGGACAGGTTGTCGGGCCTGCAAAGGTGCGACAGCTGAGATAGCGCCACCAGCCACAGGTCGAGTAGGAACCCCCGGGTTCATGTGTCAGCCGCGCACCCACTGAGAAACTGAAAGTTGCACGACGTCTCTTCCGAAACGTCCAGGTTCAACCCCACGCTACCTCGCTGGGAAGCTTGCCAAGACGCTTCGTCAAAGCGCATCCTTTCACAGAGACGAACAATGACGAGCCGCACGTCGAAGCATACCCCAGAAGAAGGAACCATAGCTTCCGCTTGTCTCTCCACCTAGACGCAGGCCATGTTTCTGCTGCCCAGCTGAAAGAGATGGGGGTCTCTGGTCTCTGGTCAAAGCTCAGGATGAGGCATGGAGCTGGATTGAGGGTGGGGGGGCTCCGGAAGGCGCCGGTTCCGGAGGTTCTGGGGGCTCCGGAAGCCCTAGGGAGTCCTTCCAGCATGAAGCACACACAACTTCCCAACTGCAAATCGAGAAGTTGGGATTCAAGTTGCTGGGTCGCGTGTTCCGGAAAAAAAAAAAACTGGCCGTCATTAGGAGAAAAACCTTCATTGATGTCTCCTTGCATGACTCTCCTCTCGCGAACGACCGCAAACCATGAAAATTGGCAGCCGTCAGGGCAACCTCCAATCAACGGGTTCCGATCATATGCAAGAATCCAGTTGGACCCCTGCAAGAGGCACCCTAAAATCGGCGGGGGCCCGCAATGTGGGCCAAGGGATACTGCGAAAGAAGGGTTAGCTTCAGCAATCAAAGAGGATCCACTAAAATGGAACTAAAGCGGTATGCCGAAAGGCCCAAAACTGGGAGATGAAACTGCGACTGCGGAGGTTCTTTGGCCGGAGGTCTCTTTTTGTTTTTTTTTTCTCTCTCTCTCTCTCTCTCCTCAGTTGCCCAAAGGACCCAGAAATAAAAGGTTAACCTTTTGGGGCCATGACTAAAAATGGACCAAAAAGGGGAAACCAAAAGGTCAAAAGGTTGGCTTTGGGCAAGTGAGTCTCTCTTTCTCTCTCTCTTCACTGGCAGCCGTCTATATCCAACCAGAATGGTGGGGGCCAATAAGGTAATGTCTGCACCTTCCCAATGGATTATAGATCCAAATGGGTTTCAAATCACCATGAATTCAGAGAAACAACTTGGGGGGTGAACTGATTCTTGGTTCCTGAGCCAGAGGCTGAAGTCAGAGAGCAGTCCAAAAGGACTCCGCAAATGGGGTTCAGGTTAGATGGCCTTATTCTCAACCAAGGGGATGATCTCAGCAAGGAGCCTACTTTTTGTTCAACTGAAGGCTGGATTGGTAGCCTTCGACCCAGGGAACCAATGCTGACCCCAGCCTATTGTTACGCGGGGGGGGTCCATCCAAAGTGCTGAACCCCCGCTACACAGGGGGTACCCGCCTAAACCAGGGATTCATTAGTCCAGGCTTCCCACTAATGTCAATCTCGGAATAATCCGAATGATGATTCCCTTGTAAATACCAATAGACCATGGTTTCAACGATACAGTATGAAAGTCCTTTGCTCGTGGATCCTTTATTTCAGGTCATGGCCATCTAAATGTTTACCGTACCCAAAACCGATTTCGACCAGGGGACCACGCCTCACGGCCCAATCCGGATCCGGGGGTTTCAGCCTCACGGACCCCCAAGCACATCTGAGGCCACAGGCCCCGGGAAGATCTCCTCCACGTGCGGCCGTCTTCTCGCCTCACGGGGGCTGGTTCCGGTGGCTCGGCTGACATCGGAGCTCCGGAGGTCCCCTCAAAAACCTCAAAGGAGCCCGTGCAGAGAGCCCCAGAAAGGAAACCGCCCATCCTGAAAAATAAGCCCCCAAACCCTGCTGTGTTGCCCAAGAAGAAAAACAGAAGCTGACTCCGAGTCCACGGGCCAAAACAAGAAACAGCCGAAGTGTGTGTGTCTTTCCGAGGCTAACCTTTCGACTTTCTACGTTGTGTTTGCCGGTGAAACCAAAAGGACCACCGAGGCCATGTTCTTCTTTCTTTCTTTGTTCCTTTTCGTTGTTTCTTTCTTTACTTATTTCCTTCTTCCTTTGTCTTTGTCTTTCTTGCTTTTTCTTTTTTGCTTTCTTTCTTTCTTGCTGTCTTGCATTATTTCCTTCTTTCCTTCCTTCATTCCTTCCTTCCTTTCTTTCTTGCCTTTGTTCTTTCGTGATTTATTTATTTCTTTCTTTCTTTCTTTCCTTTCTTTCTTTCTTTCTTCCTTCAACCTTATTTATTTCTTTATTCTGTTATTTCTTTCTTTATTTCGTTCTTGCTTTCGCTCTTTATTGCTTTCTTTCTGGAGTTATTTCTTTCTGTAATTGTTTCTTTCTTTCTTTCCTTCTTTCTTGTTCTTTCTTTCTTTCTTTCCTTTCTTTCTTTCTTTCCTTTCTTTCTTTCTTTCCTTTCTTTCTTTCTTTCCTTTCTTTCTTTCTTTCTTTCTTTTCTTTCTTTCTTTGTTTCTTTCTACTTTCAGGGGGGGGGTCCTGTCTTTGCCACACAAATGGTTGATATGGGTGGGTTTTGTCCCACCCCCCCCCCCCCCCCCCCCTCGCCTTTTGCAGGTTGGTTTAAAGGGAAAAGACCGCAGCCATTTTGGGGGGCCATTCCGCAAAACGGAACCCGAGCCAGCCATGCAGCCCGGTCCCGACTCCCCTCGCCCCGCCTGGGCCCCACTATGGGCGAAGAAGTCCCCGGGCCTCGGGTCTGACATGTAAACCGAGGAAGGTATGGTCAAAGGCAAAGATATAAAGCACCCCCCCCAAATGGCCATGGGTCAAAATCCAAATCGTAGCCCCAGTGAACATCCCAATCCCCACTAAAATAGACTGAAATGGGTGGTGCACTTACCCCAGAATGGTTGGGAGCAAACATGTCTTTGTTTGAACTGGATGCAAACGATCTCGTTTGAAAGGGGAAACCGAAAGGGGTTGTTTCACCACTTCAACAATGGGCTCCTTACGCCACCCCTAGTCAAAGGATCCCCATGTTGCAAGCCATCCCCGACAACTCACATGGAAGGGAATCCACCGGAGTTATATGAATGCCCGACCATATTTACCCAAAACCAGTTGAGGCCCCCGTCCAAATCTGACAACCCATGGGGGACTCAAAGCTAGCATTTGGACACTGCAGAATGGGCCTCTTTTGTTTTCCCAAAAAGGGGGAATGTTGACCTAGGATTAATTTGCGAATACAAAGCAAATTGAAAACTGGAATTCATGAAAGGAGGTGGTCTTTCAAACAAAAAACATGTTCTTAAACAGGTCCTCGCAGTCGATTCATCCCGGAATCATCATGTCCAATTCAAAAGTAGTACTGCCCAATTCAAAAGTAGTATCGCCCAATACTGAAGTAGACCTGCTCACTTATTTTAGCGCCAGGATATGCTTGCCTGTTTTTTGAAAAAAAAACACCTTCTGGACCTTCTCGGGGGGGTGTATTCACCCGATGTCAAACACAAGGCACATCCACATTTCCCGATATTCCCCCCCCCCCCCCACCAGTTCTCCAAATTGGAAAAACACAATAACTGCTCCAGAAGCACGACTGCGCACAAGGTTCCCAATATTTCCCCCTTGAAACATCACCTCAATATGGCTTGTTTCAAAGGCAAACCAAACAAGCAACCTCGTTGGACACATGCTCATGTGGAGAAAAGGCGTCAGGTGTTCGATCCTTGTGAACCGAGGCACGGAAGTTCGGCTGGAGTGGAAAACAAGCTTTCGCCTACAACAGTGCCAAGCATTGCAAAGCTTCTTGGGAGCTTGAAACTCAAATGCAACTTCTCACTTAATCTGCCTTCCTGAGGTTCTCGGAACGAGGCAAAAGCCTAGAAAGTCTGAACTCCCAGGCTTCACGCATCTATCACCTTAGGAAGAAACTCTGACCCTGCGATCGACTCCCCCTGCGGCGAGGAACCCCATCTCAAGAGGGACAAACTCCAGAGCTTCATACTTGGTTGCTGCCGACTCCTCTGCCAAAACGTTAAAGTCATAAAGCATAGTCCCTCCTTGAAACCTGGTCTGCTTCTTTCGAAGCGAACCAAGGATGGGTCTGATCCCCAAAGAACCTGAACCGATGATGGCAGTGCCGCTCACCATTCGAGGAAATCAAAACCAACCCCCACTATGCCGTGACACGAATCATCAAGGAAACCCCATTGGGCAAAAGGAAAAAGGCCGAAGTCGGGCAATGTTCGTCAAACCCATGTGGGGGGGAAAGGATTCTGAGTGACTGGGCGCCTGACTCGTCTTTGCGAAGAAACTTCTCACTGAGCGAATGCAGAGCGAGCCCCGGTCTTCCCAGCTCCCCGACAACTGTTGGTGTGGTGGTTTGGAGGTGGCGGGGCGATGGCGGCTGGTGGTTATGACATGCGATCCATCAAGGATCCTCCGACTGACCTCCTAGGTTGGGGTTGGCAACTGTCTTTTCCCACTGCATATGATCTGATGCGAGATGGGAAGCCTAACAGCGATTCTTCTGAGCTGAGCCGTTCACGCAACAAAGCGACCGAGGATTCTACCACGGACGCCTTGAGCAAGGCATGCCATATCCGGCATACCATTCAAAAGTCAGCAGATCGCGGAACGTGCTTACCATTGCACAGCAAAAGTCCGCAAAGCAACACAATAATTCAAGTCTCTTCTTCGTGTCATTATGTTCTCTTAAAGTCTCATATACGCTTTGCTGCAAACTCCTTTCAACAAGTACTAGAACCATCTTCTAAAGTGGTAGTGGAGGTTTAGGGTGCTGATCAAAAGGCCAAGGCTCAATCCAATCGCAAAGGCTCGACGCAGTCTTGCCAATGCAGTCTTGCATCAGGAACTCGCCAGTGGGCGTTGTGTGGTGCAACAAAAGGCAACGAGCGGGTTGATCCTTCTGGCAAAGCTCGTGCTTAGCTCCGGGACCAACTCATCCTTGGGCTGATGCTGACTTCTTGACATGCACAAAAATCACCCAGCAATCCCCAGAGGCGAGATGCCAAAAGGCTCAGAATCCTGGTTTGCACCACCTGCCAAAGGCACCCCAACAAAGGGAGAAAGAAGCACAACAAGCATCTTCTCCTTTGTCTCGTTCAGCTATGCTACCGGGGACCTAATAGCACACTTTCTGGGCTGTTCCTGAAACTCTTTTCGTGTAACAGACCTACCACGTCAAGCACTGTCAGCATATCGGTGACAGTGCTCACCTTTGCGCCGAAGATGTCCGCCAAGCAACACAACGAAGCAAATCTGTTCTTTGTGTCACTATCTTCCTCTTGATGCAGGTTGGACAGGTTTCATGCCCACATGGCCGGCCCTTGAAAAATGTCAAGGCGGCATCCAGTCACAAAGGTGGCCGCGGTCTTGCTGATGCAGTCTTGTATAGGGAACTCGCCTTGTGGCGTTGTGTGACGCAACCAAAGGCAAAGAGCGGGTTGATCCCTCTGGCAAAACTCGGTCCCCCAAAATTGACAGATCCCCAGATCCGCCCGCAATTCATGCTTGGCTCAGGAGACAACTCATCCTTGGGCTGATGCTGACTTCTACACATGCCCCAAAATCCCGAAAAATAATCCCCGGAGGCGAGATGGCAGAAGGATCAGCCGCAACAAGTATCTTCTCAGATTCCTCATTCAGCTATTTGACCCACAATCCTACCTGGGACCTAATAGAGCCTTTGTTAGGCTGTTCCTGAGGCTCCTTTGGTGTACAAAGCCTGCCACATCAAGCACTGTCAGCATATCGGTGACCATGCGAACCACGCTTGCCTTTGCCGCCGAAGATGTCCGCCAAGCAACACAACGAAGCAAATCTGTTCTTTGTGTCACTATCTTCTTGTTGATGCAGGTTGGACAGGTTTCATGCCCACATGGGGCCCTTGCAAAATGTCAAGGCGGCATCCAGTCACAAAGGTGGCCGCGGTCTTGCTGATGCAGTCTTGTATCGGGAACTCGCCTTGTGGCGTTGTGTGGCGCAACAAAAGGCAAAGAGCGGGTTGATCCCTCGGGCAAAACTCGGTCCCCAAAAATTGACAGATCCCCAGATCCGCCCGCAATTCATGCTTGGCTCAGGAGACAACTCATCCTTGGGCTGATGCTAACTTCACGGGAAACCCCAGAGGCGAGAAGGCTCAGAATCCCGGTCCTCTTGCCCACGTGCACAGCCCATCGCATGGTCTTTCAGGCTCTGGAGCTTGCGTCTGTGTTTGCTCGTTTCCGCCAAGACCTCCGAGATGATTTACAAAGGAAAGGAAGAAAGAAGGGTGCCCTTTTGAGAGTACCCCTGTGGTGAAGTAAAATCACAAGGAAACCCAAAGTCATTGCATGGGTCCCCAGAAAGACCAAAGAAGCCTCTTCTCCGTTCCCAAAACAAAACGACCCAAAGCGCTACTGGGGACCCTGAGAGACAGAGAGAGAGAGAGAGAGAGCGAGAGAGAGAGAGAGAAAGAGAGAGAGCGAGAGAGAGCGCCTGCATCGCATGTCCCTGAGAGAAAGTGTCCTGCTGATGAGGTGTCCTCAAATAAAGTTGTTTTTCCTGAGGTGGTGAGAGCAGGCAGCAATAAGCGAGGCAGTCGAAATCAACAACTGTCCCCGTTGTGAGGACATCCGCGCAACACAAGGATTCAAGTCTGTTCATAGTGTCATTGTGGTCAAGCGCAGTCAACAAAAAACACAGGTTCGCAAAATTGGGCAAGGGAAAAAGTGTGAGTCCCATTTGCAACTCGTCCCCCGGGTCTCCCACGAGTTGTCTGTGAACCACTCTACCCTTGACGGAGCTTCCCACAGCTGCAGGTTGAACATTTCTGCAAGCTTTAGATTAGAATATGTCCAAAGCCTGAAATAAAGGATCCCCAAGTAACGGACCTTCACAACGACCTCTTTTTACCCCCAGGTGAACTTACTATAAAAGGGGCAGAAACAATTCTATACATGCCGAAAGGGCGCTGTGAAAAGGCGGAATCCTGTCACAAAGACGCAACGCTGGTCGCAAGGCCGATGTCTTTGTTGAGGGTGTGGGTGGCACCAAAAGGGAACTGGCCTCCTCAACAAGACAACGTACAAAAGCTCAAATTGCCTTGCATTGAAGTCAGGGCGGCCAGGCTGGCAGAATTTTGCTGCCTGCTCAGCTCCCACGCAAGGCGAGTGATCTGGGGAATGTCTTGCCGTGCTTCAAATGTCCGAGCAGCACAATGCCACCAATGTTAGTTCACTCTCGTGCTCCCATGGAGAGCTGCAGACTCTGAGGCGTTGCTGGCCCGACGCACAAAGGCAAGTCTACTCAGACCTCTAGTGGACTCGGGCTAACATCCGAAAAGAAATTCAAACAACCAGGAAAAAAGGGGGCACCGCTGGAGGTCTCAACTCACTTCCTGAGATTGGTTGGCCACAAGAAAATCGAACGAACTTTCGCGCATTGGGGCAAAAAGATTGGGAAAAGTAAGTTGTCAAACAAGATCAACACCGGTGGCCGCGGAAAAATGCCGTCAGATCGCTGACCGCTCTCTTCCTCACATGTAGCAACTGGAAGACGGAAGTGAAGCCTCAAAGGTCAATTAGGATTCGGGGGGGCGGATGCGGCACCGGCCGAGCTGGCTCCGTCGTGAGGAAGCCTCGGTCTGGAGTCAGTGAATCCAGACTCAGAGCCGTGGGGTTTTTAGGCTCTGCACCCTTTTCAAGGTTTGAGGATGCAGGTTCCCACTTGCCGGCGAAATAAGACGTGCTTCAAGTAAGTCAACCATCTCCAGCATATGTTGATGATGTACGTCGAGACGAGAGGTCGATTCCCCGATGCAAAAATGGTTTAAAGGCAAATCAAACGCCACCGAACATTTTATGGGGCCCCCGTGATTCAACACATACCCATTTCCCTGAAGAGAACTAACCCTGACGCTCTTCCGGAGTCATCCGAAGTTCACATTAGCAAATTAGAAGATGGCCGGGGACAACGACCTTTCTTCAAGCCCGGGCAAAGCTCCAGTGCCCTAGTGCCTGGTGTGCCCAACCGTTTTGCCAGAGAGCAATGTCTGGTTTCCGACTATGCACTGGGAAACAGAATGATAGCCCAAAACAACCACACCACATGGCTGAAAGAGGGTTGGAGCCAAATCTTTCAGCCTGCCTTGGTCAGACCTCTTTTTGTTTCGGGGGCAAGTGCTGGGACTCTTTGGAAACCTGGAGAGGTCCATAAGCCGCGCGACCCTGGGAACCCGTCCGATGGAGCCAAGAAAACGGCGCAGTGTACATACCATGGGTGTATGTCCCCTTCAAACCCTTGGGGGGGCGAAAGTTGGGGGTGGAAACCATCCTTCATTGAGAGAAAACGGCGTGCTTGTTGTTGACCCCAACTCATCTTCCCAAACAGTTCCAGGTGTGGAAGCTGCGGAACCGACAACAAAAGTCACGCCAACAACTGTCGAGTGACTCAATGCAACCTCCTTCCCGTTCTGGAAGATGAGCGGAAGGTGCTTGGCGCTTCGACTCGGCCATGTAGGCCGCCGGGTGCAGTCTGCTAGGTTGTTCAGCAGACCATGCTGCGTGGCCGGGCGAACACCTTTTACGAAAAATTGCGTCGCCGCCAGCAGGGTCTTGCTTTGAGCATAGCCTCATTTGTGCGAAGCTCCGGATTTCATTATGGATGCTTCCCCTTCGGGGTGCCGTGCACAGGTGACTCGCGTCCAGTTGACTCATACTGCCAAAGCCAGGCAATTACAGGGTCACGCAACTACATGAGCCTTCTTCCAAAAGAAAGGCGTCCCAATTTTGGAGCCGCGGTGCCAGGGGTCCAACCAAAGATCGCCCCGTTTTGACCAACCCAGCTCGACAAGAAAATCCCAGCCGAGCAGCACTGAGCGCAGGCCTCGGGGCTGGTAAAGTTCACCACCGCCAGGGTGGACCAGGGCATATGAACGAAGTCGTAGGGGCGTCCCATTTGTCCACCGAAGCATGCGTCGAAGTGTCGCAGGAATTCCGTGGTCGACAGCTTCCGGTTCAGCTTAAACATCAAGGTGGTGGCGAACGGCGGCAGCGTCCTAAAGTCCCCCGACATGTCGGAAGCTTATTTGCCCAGACCGAGAATGATGCAAAGGAGACCCAAGGTCGCACATTCGAAACCATGACATGGACAGAACCGAAAGGCAACAAGGTTAAGGTCGTCAGTGGGCAATTAAGCAGATCAATTACAGTGAGAAGAAACTGCTGCGGCGGACATGTTGGGCCCTGATGTTTTTTCGTGTACGTCCTGCGGCGGACATGTTGGGCCCTGATGTTTTTTCGTGTACGTCCAACAGGACAAGCAGGCGCAAAATACCATGGAACCCCAAAAATGGAGTCCCCAAATGATGGAGGTTCAAAAGTGGAATAAATCCAACACCTGTTGTCAAGAGTTTTCCTGTTCCCTCTTTCTTCAACAAGGGTCCCCCAGAGCCATAGACTTGAACCCAGATTGATCCCAATACATGTTGGAGCCACGGATATCTACCTTGGGGGAATCAACACCTGGGGTTCCTTCCCAAAAGCATGGAGTTGGAAGGCGGTCCTGTAGGTAACTAGGGGGGTTGCGGCCAGGTTCTGAGAGGTTCCCTCAGTTCCCGTAAACGGGGATTAACCCAACTAGCAATCATCAACCCTGGCATTACCAAGAATATGGTCAGAACTCGCATCGCATCATGGTTTCTGAAGTTGTTGAAAGACGAAAAGCGCCGCAAACGAACCCCAAGAACAATTCAACTGTGGGAACCAAGTGCGTTTGACGACGTTGGGCCCCTTCTCAAGGGGATGGCTGCTTTGTTTCGCCCAATCAACAAACCCAACTCTCGATCCCTGTTCAATGAGCCCCGAAAAGCTTAGGTCCAATGTGGAGGAAGCTGTGCTCGAGTCTTCTGCCGTTTCAGCAACACATCTCGCGCCGGAAGGTCAATCTGTGGTTCTCGGGGAGGTCTGTTTGAAGCGTTAAGGCACCTCCAAGAAGGCTACACCTGTAGGGGGGGTATGTGAAAAACAAACAGATCCGAGTTGACCCAGGATCGGAACCTCTAAGGAAACCTCTTCACAGGTGTTCAAAGGGTCAACATTGATCAGGTTAACAAGAGCGGAGAGACAACACAGCCTAAACCCTAAACTAGTAGTACAAGTCCGTCGCCACCTGAACCGACGGATCTATTTCCTGATTCAGAAAGGCTGTTTCTGTGCCGCCGCGTCTGCTTTCCTGCCTACATCGGCGGTCCTTTAGAATTGATAAGTGCTTCTGAAAATGATCGGGTTTCCTCCCTTGAAAATGATCCACAAAATCCAAGCCAGGCAAGCCAGGCAACCATGGTTTGTCAGGGTGGAAACACACTGCCTCTCGCTTAAGCGAAAGGGATCTCCGTGACTGAAAAAGCGCTTGCAAATCCACCTGTGCAGCTCCGACGGAAGAACCGCGACCCCGAGCCAGCCTTCCAGCGTGATGCCTGGGCATTGAGCCCTCCCAAGGCCCAAGTGGGCTCTGGGCTTTCGGGGCTCAGGTGACCAGGTCGTTGAGAGGCTGCAACAGGGGCTTCTAGCGCCAACCTAGATTTAGAGTTCCTTTGTCAGGGCCTTAGTGACCGAGGTCGCGAATCTCGCTTAGGAGGTTGCCATATTTCGCTCATGGAAACCATGTCCGTGGGACCTGAAAAGGGCGTGAATCCGGTCTCTTGCTCCGGCTTTGCGCCGCTGCCACTCGGAATTTGTCGGGCATGGTCGCTCTAAGCCTTTTGCCTAAGTACACTGCCAACCCTAAGCCCAAGGTCTTCGGGTCTTCGGATTCTAACCTTTCTCCAAAGGGAAATGGTTTCCAAAAGGGCTCCGTGCACTTTGCTTGTTGGCCAGGCATCAACTACAACAACACATTCCCAATGTGTGTCCTGGAAGCACATCCACAAAAATGGCAAACGGTACAAAACCCACTCAAACTGGACATCTGATGCTCTGATGCATTCGGTTGAGACACACTCCCATCTGAGAAAATGTTCGGGTGGCTTCCCACTTGAGGATAAAACTTTCAACTCCCGCGCCCAACCGCGAGCCCATCCCGAGGCCACGGGCGCAGTGTCCTTGGCGAGCTGCATGAGCTGACCCCGCAGGTCCTGGTCGCGGCCCCGCCCTCATGGGACCCAAACGCGGACCCGCGCAAAGTCAATCTCCTGGTAGGCTGCAATCGAAACCCCAAATGAGCCATGGTCAAAGTTCTCCGGTTGATGGTCTGCCAACCCCTTGCTTGCAATGCTCCCTTGAGCCTTTTGAGACACCGGGGTTCGTAGAATCTCCCGAAGATTCCCGCCCCAAACTGGTGTGGCTTCCCGTGGTACGGACAAGCTGCTGCCCACCCCGACCCCCCCAAAACCAGGGAAGTCCTACGAGGCACTTCTTCGTTGACGGGAGCAGTTTTTTTCAATGGCCAAGTTGGCCAATCCTTTGGAGAGCCCGGAACTTTGGTGCTTTCGAATTTCAAAAGCTGCCCGGCCTGCTGCTCCCGGTGCAGGTCATCGATGATTCGATACCTGAACTGTCGCAGTGAACGCCTCGTTGACAAGTGTGACTCTGGGCATTTGGGTGTGTTCCTTTCGCAGAAAGGGACGCTATACGGGCTTCCTTAAGGGTGCTCTGTTCTCGGTAGAAAGGGAAACCGAAAGGAAACCATCTTTTTAATGCTCACCCTCCTTGGCACAGACCAATTGGTGATGCAAACAGCCCCAGGTAGGGCGTGAGCCCTCCTTTGAGACAAGCTCGAAGCTCAGGAAATGGTCGGAGAGTTCCCTTTGCGCTCTCCAAAATTGTGCGAACACGGCCCCTCATGTCGACCACTGGTGGCCACTCATGCATCTCAGGGAAAGCCTGCAAAGCCTGCCCACCTTGGTTACTGCAAAGATAGAATGGGATTCGTTGGTCAGCGAAACAAGATCTCTTCGGTGAGGTCCAAAAAAGTCACGCGAACTCTGATTGAGCTCTTTCTGTGCACACCTCTGCTCGCAACAACCTCAGAACATCCTTCCCACGATGTACTGGAGGAAATAAGTCGAAGCAAGGGGAAATCAAACGAAGCATACCAGACAAGGACAATGAGAAGGACTGATCCTTACGCAAACAATTTCGCTACAGCGAATGGCCGGAAGAGGAGCATATCGCCCGAGTATTTGAGTTGACACCATTTGCGGGTGGCACACATGCGGATGCGCCAGGAAAGACGAAAGAAGCAGCAGGTATCAACAAATTACCCCTTTCTCCACTAACATATCCAGTGCGTTTCTTCTGCAGAAAAACTGTCTTCCGGGGCCTCCGTAGTGTTTCCATGTTTAGGTGGTAAATCAACCCCCCCCCCCCCCGGTTGAAAAATACTCATCATGGCTCGTTTGGCGCGACCCTAGTTTGATACCTGCTTCGCAACCCATTGGCTACTTGGCGCCCGCGCATGTACACTATCAAAACTCCCATCGAGAGGAGCACGACTCCCACCTGTGCTCAGGGTAGAGTGGGTGCACCCCACAAGATATGAATGGGCATGTGAGGGCTTATATAACAAAACCGTGCGTTTTGGGCAACTTTCAAAAGGCGGCCCTCAATGTCACTCATGACCTCCGAACTTCTGAATAAAGTCATTGCTTGCTTCTGGGTCGCACTTGCCTGCGTGATTCAGAACCCATACGGTCCATTGATCCTACACACATGTCGCCAATGCCAATGGCGATCTTTCTCGAAAGTGGACTCTTGTTTAGGTAGAGATTGGCTTGCAAAAGAGTCATCATTTAAGAAACCAGCTAAATGCTGCTTGAACGCTTGCCCCAGGCATGTGCAATTTGAAGCGATCAAGTCTGCCACAGCTTCAAGATGAAATGCGCAAATCTCAGCTTGTGATGCCAACATGGAATTCCCAAGAGTATGACTACGTGTCCACTTCCAAGCAGTGCAATCCAGTGTGGCGTCATCCAAAGTCATGTCGATCCCAAATTAATCAACCCCGGTTTGTCAATATGGGGGGTGTTCCCCTCCAAACCCCTATCAATAAACTGGGGTTGATTAACATGGGGTCAACATTACTGTCAAGACATTGAGAAATCCTGGCCGGCGACCACGATTCCTTTTGCCGAACCCTTTGTTTGGGACAAGCCTGGCATGCCTCCGAAGGAAACCCACAACTAATGGGAGGTTGTCTGTTGCTTGTACATGTCCCCAATAATGTTGACAGTGTATTAGTAATCCCCCCCCTATTAATCCGGTCCACCCGGACCCCCCCCAATACTAAACAATTCATATCTCAGAAAAACCCCCCTCAATAAAAAAGAATCCAAAACAACCCCCCCCCCCCAATTAGACTGGTCCCTCCCCCAGATGGCTGCTGCTATCTCATTTTCTCCACTGCTTGTTGAAGATTGTGGACTCATGCTGCTTGCCATGCTTTCTCTGGATGGTGTCCTCACAAGGTGCTTTGGCTCAAATGGGCTCGTGCTTTCTTCTGGTACCTTTCTCTTCCTGCTGCTGCCTTGCTTAGGGCTCTCATCTCCACCTCCTACTCTCATCTTGAAGCTTGGTGGATGCTTTTGGGCCTGCCCAAACCACAAAACAACAAGTGTTCTGAGATGGTCGATTTCTTATTAAATCCTTTGCTAAAAAAATCAAGTTTAGAAGGTTTCAAAGGGTACCCCACATTAGCCCCTTACACACCCAATTAATAAACCCCCCCGAATTAGTGCGGTCCATCGGCCCCAGCCTCCAAAAAAGACAACCAGGCCTTCTCAATACTAAATCAAATGGAAACTCAATTCCAGATCTCAAAAGGAAGCTCCAGCAATACTAAATCAAATGGAAACTCAATTCCAGATCTCAAAAGGAAGCTCCAGCAATACTAAATCAAATGGAAACTCAATTCCAGATCTCAAAAGGAAGCTCCAGCAATACTAAATCAAATGGAAACTCAATTCCAGATCTCAAAAGGAAGCTCCAGCAATACTAAATCAAATGGAAACTCAATTCCAGATCTCAAAAGGAAGCTCCAGCAATACTAAATCAAATGGAAACTCAGATCTCATTAAAATCAAATGGAAACTCAATTCAAGATCTCAAAAGGAAGCCCCAGCAATACTAAATCAAATGGAAACTCAATTCCAGATCTCAAAAGGAAGCCCCAGCAATACTAAAATCAAATGAAAACTCAATTCCAGATCTCAAAAGGAAGCCCCAGCAATACTAAATCAAATGGAAACTCAACTCCAGATCTCAAAAGGAAGCTCCAGCAATACTAAATCAAATGGAAACTCAATTCCAGATCTCAAAAGGAAGCTCCAGCAATACTAAATCAAATGGAAACTCAATTCCAGATCTCAAAAGGAAGCCCCAGCAATACTAAATCAAATGGAAACTCAATTCCAGATTATTTAGGGGTCAAGGCAAAAAACCTTCCAAAATATTGCCCCCCCAAAACCTTCCAACCTTCAAGGGGGGGGGGGGGGGTTACAGACTAATACGGGGTCAACATTAAGGCAGTCTAAGGACCATTCGGTGAAACCGGGCGATTGACAGAGAGGAAGAGATTGCAAAGCTGCTGCAACGTAAGAAAGCCCCGAATTCGTGCTGGAAACTACATTCCCCCGAAGCTTGGAGGAATTCTCGTCCCCCGATCTCAAGATGCTGCCAAGAAACAAGCGGCGGTTGCCCTTGGTGAGTTATTTTCATGCACAAAGTACATTTAAATGGTTTAATGATGAGAATATGGAGCCCAAAACTGCTTAGTTTACCTTTGGATTCCCTTTCAACCAACCAAAGCAAGGTTCAGCCGCCAAAACCCCTGTGCTTTTGCTTGGCAACCTGAACAGAAACAACCTCAAGGCGTCCCCAGCCCCTCTTGGGCTCCCGAGCCATCATCTGGTTCACAGGAGCCCTGCTTCGGGGCACCTGACTCCCGACCTTCCGCCTCAACCCTTCGACTGCAAAATGCCAGGGGACCCCCCAAAATTGGGGCGAGAGGTCGAGACATGTGGTTCTAAGATGTGTTTGGAGTCCACTTCCAAAAAAGCACTTGGGTTCTAAACACAGGGCGCCCCCAGAATGTGTTGTTCCTTTGGGTTTCCCTTCAAAGTGGCCTGCGGGGTGGTACCCTCAACAAAAAAACACTTGGACATACCCTGAAAACAGCGGCGACTCGCTCGAATCAACTCCTCGCGAAAAGTCAAGCCCGTCGGTATCCTGGTATTGATGGAAGCCCCAAAATGGATTTCAATTTGGTTTCCTCTTGAATCATCCTGACAAGCGCACCCCCCAAACAAGAAACACACACACACATGCAAAACAAATGGCAGTTCATGATTACAACCAAATAAGCCAGCGCTATCCACTTTCAACCTAGCGACCTACCACGGACACCTAGGGCCATCCCTGAGATCTTAAGCTTGGCTCTCAGAGAAGAGGGTTGCCTCTATCGCTGCCATCCGTTCTATGTCGCATTGCACATCTTGGAGCCTGAAGAAAATGTCTGGATATTTCAGAAATGGTCCGCAAGCTCCATTGATGGTGAAACTATGTAGAGGAAATCACAAGATTAACAAGAAAAATGAGACCAGGAGATTCCCCCCCACTTCATAGTTTTGTATTTACTCCTCCTCACCCTGCTTTTGCTTGCTTTTAGAGCAAGTCATGCACTTTACACCAGCCTTTTCGAGTGACTCGAGTGCCCTGCAAGTTCCTTTCCACTTGGTGAGTCCAAGAACTATGCGAGAGGCAGTCACCCTCATAGCTTCAATGGAACTGGGGGGAATGGTTCGAGCTGAAATAGGAAATGGAAGAAGGAAGCCTTGATCCTGTGGCTTCAAATTCATAGACCAAAGCCCTTTCGCCACAATTCGCGTAAATGGGGAGCCACCCCCTGACTCCCGAGGTGCTTAACACCCCAACACCCAAGGTCTAAGGTCTGCCTGTTGACACCCCTGGAGTTCTGGAAAGGAAGCACCTTTCATCTAGGGGTCAAGTTGGATGCCCTTGGGTGCTAGAAGGCTGTGATTTGTTATTGCGGAACCACCTCAGTGGTTGGTATACGGGAATCCCCACCTAAATGAGTTGAACTCAGGGGCATCCAAAGTGAGCTTTTAGGGGGTACTTTCATGGAGCTGCACCTTACGACCACCTATCAACGGACCTTTCTCCACGGGCGCCTTATTCATCGCACGTATGGACCTCGTTGGGTTTACCTCCTTGTGCTTAAGGCAAACCGACGTAGCCTTTTGCCAACTGAGCCATTGCTTCGACCAACACGGTTCAAGGGTCTGTCAGAGCCTGAATAATTAGAACGGGCTGGGTAGAATGGAGCCAGATTTCATCATGAACAAACATGTGCGTAATAATTTAGCCCTGCACTCCCCCTCTTTGATGGCGGTTCGGACCTCGCAGGTGATTGTTGCCCTATGCGGCCCCTTTCAGAAACAGTCCCATATGCGGGTGTGTGTGGTTTTTGAGGGCGCCCTTTTCTTGGTCAACCCATTTTGACACATACCCATGATATATGTCCAGGAAACACATACCCATGATTCATGATATATTCCAGACTTCCCCACATTTCCTTCTTGAACCACACCCCACCAAAAGAAGCTCACTCAAAATGGCCCCAAAGGTCATGCTCCAAAACCAGCGCCAACACATACACAAAAAAATCCAGGGAGCCCTGGCCCCGTATTTTTTCGGACCGCGCGACAGCCGTGGACCGCCACGAACCGCTGGACCGCTGGGCATGGCGCTGAGTGCGTCGGCCCATCCTTGGCACTGATGGCAGAGCGAGCCATTGCGTCCGGCGCCTCAAGCCTCGGTGGAGCGACCCGGCGGGCGGGCCGGGGGGGTGCCATGGACACGAGTCTATTTTGCAAAAAAAAACTAAAAAAACTATACCCTAAAGGAAGGAGGTTGCAAAATAGACCCCAAGTGTCCACCATGCGGGGGGGGTTCTTGTTGAGAGTACCCTTTTTACTTGGTTGCAAGCCACCATGTCTAGGATCCCAGATACCCACTACCCCGGACACCGGGTCAATGCGACCTTCAACCACTATATGTGCGTCCATGAGTCACATGTCGCGCTCTCAAAGTTCCATTGCAAGTTATCCGAGCCGCTTCTGTCTCAGAGTTTTCCAGCCCCCCAAAAGCCGCAGATTCAACAACCATCGCCATCGCCATTGATTTCTTGTGCGGTGCGTTTGAACAGCCGTGGAAGCACACTCCTTTTGCCCCTTCGACGGGGCTGAATCGGGTCTAGTTTCTCGCAGCTTCCCCACAGAAGTGGCCACGTTCGCTTCACCAAATGTTCCTCAGCAGTTGCCCCCCAACCAAAAAGAACAGGCTTGATTTGGTTATGTTCCATATTCGTGAGATCTCCAACACAATTTATTGCTTCTTGTGTGGAACATCCGGCAACATGGATGTTCACACTCAAGGCACCCCCTGGAATAAGTTAAACATGTGAGTATCCGGCGATCCCAGAAGAAACCGATATACCAAAAAACCGATGCCCATCATAGCAAAACCATGGTGTTGTAAGACCTGGGGCACTGGTAGCGCGTCACTTCGGCAAGCGAATCCCATCTCTTCAGGGTTCGGCGTCCCCGGGGACGCCGAACCCTGAAGAGATGGGATTCGCTTGCCGAAGTGACGCGCTACCAGTGCCCCAGGTCTGCCCCGTACCGGGGCTGCTACGTGCACAGGCGATTGGATGGGTCGCGCGGGTTTCCGGCAATCCCGGCTATTCACAAACGAGAGAATCATTCTCACCCGGGTTGTTTCAATAAATTGGGGAACAAATTTTGCTTCGCAGTTGGAGGAAACGACGAGCAATGCTTGAAGGAAACTGGCTCCCAGGGCGCCGGCCAAAGGTGGGCAAATCATCCGCTTTGAAAACCAATTGAAAAGCTGTGGGAATTTGTGGTGTCGTGTGCCAAAACTCTGCTGAAAACCAACCATCGCACTGGAGGGAAGCTGCACGCCTCACTTCTCTTGTCCGATGCGGATAAAAGGGGCCTTCTGCTGTGCAACGTGAGTGGCCATCTATGCCTCACATGATGCCTTCCATATCATGGCCTTGAGCCCAGATGGCTGGCGAAAAGCCTGAACTCGTCCCCATGGAAGTGGGACAAGGGTCCGTCACAAGTCTTCTCACCATCTTTTCTGATATGGCTGTGGGTCAAACATGGGTACCCCAAATGGAACCCTGGCAAATGAAAACATGGACCAATACCTGCAGTCCCCTGGTGGTTTAATTTTGACCCATACCCATATGCCAGAAGGGTGTGCGGGTTTCCCACTTCGCTTCCGTCCAAACAAACTGAGGTGAAGCCTGCCGTGCCAGGTGCACGGGTGAAACCAGGTCAGCCTTCCTGATGTCTGATTCCAAGAGTTTGTCCATTGCACCGTGGCTTACACACACACAGGGGACTGCCCCATTCTGGGCTATTTCGAGATACAAAAACACCTAGATACTACTTCGGCTGACTTTCCAGCTGGTGTATGCAACCAACTCCCCCCTCCCACGAATTCCTTTTCACTAACTCTCCGCTCGACGGCGCCAAGACTGAGCTTCATAACATGCCGAGCAGCGGCCAAAGCTCAAGCTCCGAGCTAGACCAGGTCCCTGAACCCCTCTGTGTCTTGAGGCCTCCGAGGCTTAAACGCGTCGGAAAAAAACCGCGGTTCGAAACGTCGCCCAAAGCTCCGGCTGCTTGAAGCTGCGCTTGCTGGTGAAACCTACGACCTTTTGAGCCCCACCACCCAAAAAAGGGCCCAACAAAGGCTTTGTTTGCTACCAATGCGCATGTCTCTTTGTGAAGCAAAGAGGGGTTGGCCGATTTTCTTGAACGGCCCAAAGCAAACAGGAACGCAACTGGGAACAATTGTTCCAAGGGCTCAAAGCCAAGTTGGAACTCTGTCGCGAGTATTTCCCCTTGGGCAGTCTAGGCTCAGAGTCAATGGCTGACTTGCTGGAAGTCACGCTGGTCTTTGTCCGAGCCTAGCCTAGCCCATGCCACCTTTGCCGAACGACTTCCCGCCCATCATTGGCCTCGGCAAATCGGCTCAGTACCAACCCCCCAGGCGTCCCTTGTTTCCAGCCGAGTGCCAGTCAATACTATTCTAAAGGCACCGTCCTATTTCGGCTTTTGGAACCTTGCAAGACCCTGCGAATAAAAACCCGCGTGCCCCATGAACGTCTTGATGACACATGCTGCATACAAATTGCGTTCGAAGTCTCAGGGTACGCCTTCCAAAAAAAGAAAGCTGGCTGGAAACAAAAAGTGGTTCTGCAAGTTTGGCAAGCTCAGAAAGGGTACACCCGTCAAGGCCAGGCCAGCGACGCTCAAATACCAAGCTCCTGATTCATCTTGACTCTCTCCAGCCCTGACTTTCCTGTTGTGCTCCTATTGGCCAGACACAGAGAGGGCGCAGAGGGACCGACGGCCAGGACCGGTAAGGGGACCCTCCCAAATCCCCTTTGTCTGGACCTTGTCGACCTTGAGGGCGGGGGTGTGCACTATTCAGATGATAACATAAGAGAAGAAACCGCCAAATGCAAAGTCACTGAAAAGAAGGAAAACAGTCCCTGTCTTCGTGGTCAGTCTCTGATGAAGCATCCTGACTTTCCCTGAAAGCATGGGGTCTGAACAGCTCAGAATGTAAGATTCTTATTGGTGTCAAAATTGCCGAAGGGTCATATATCCTCCCAAAGAGCAATATTTAGCCCCCCCTTCCACGCAGTCGAGATCTAAGCAAGCCGGGGTGATGCCAAGCTGCGGAACAGTGACGAGCCGGCAACACCAACTTCGGTGTTACTAATGCCATCACGCGCTAAAGCCAGAAACCTCACTTGAGCGAACACGCTTTGACCCCGACTCGTTGTGAAGTGGACTTAGTCTGGGATTCGTTCAGAACACAACTCACCCTGGATACTTCCAAAATCAAGGAGGAGTTTCTAGAGCAAAGCGACAAACACAAGGAATTGGGCATTGCAGTGCGCTGCACATCCCACTGTATCTGGGTCTGACTTTGGTCGAGCTCATCCCTTCCAAGCCTTCTGGAAACGTTACCATTGTCAGCGCTGATAGCCATTGCGGGCTGCATCAAAATGGGATAGCCACGGGGATAGTGGAAAACCAGTGGTAGCAACGCGCTTTGGGGACATACCATTGATCTCAAAAACCACCTGCTTGCTCAAGGAGAGCCACCTTTGATAAACCACTCGCTACACCCTTTTTGACAAATGTGATACGCCCTTGGACCAGTCGGAGAGCCAACTGTGGCCAACCTCCGAGCCAGCGGCCCCAGCTTGCCGCCCATCATCGGCTTGCCTGGAGCACAAGAGATGGCTCCACCAACTCCAGAGGCAAAGGCTGCTCAACCATCCTCGGAACTCGGAATCAACTCACCACTCAACTACCTAAACGCTGAAATGCCATGTCGAACGCAGAAATGCCATGTCTTCTTCTTGTATGCTGATCTATGCGTGTTAACATCGACTTGTTGTGCCTATTTCCCCTTGTGGAAAGCAGAAGGTTCCTGGCAAGAGCAAACCTCTTGAGTCATGGGGCCTTTGATCCCAGCCCGCACACAGGTTCTGGCCTATATCCTTTTGGTTGTCCTGCACATTCGTTACCTACTGCTACCTACCAATCAGCTAGCGTTCTCAGGCTGAGCCACTCCAAACAAAGGCCTCGCCTGGCCCCCTGGCTCTTGCGGTCTCGAAATCCAGAGCCCAGGTCTCCACGACTGCGAGTAAACCGATAGCAAATCACACTCAGAGTGCCCTGCTCCGTTTTTTGCGTCAGTTTAATGTATCTGGTCAGAACCCCCACCCCCAAACCCCACCCCTCCCTGGCACGCATATCCCCCTTCCCGTGCCTCCACATGGGCCTTTTCCGCAGCCCTGGGATGCGCCGGCTCGGCAGAAAAACATTACCACTTGAAGAGACAAAACTCTAAACCAGGGCGGCAGGGCGGCAAAATTGTTTCCGTCATCATCACTTCAGCAACGGGCAATGATGGCACAGCCCGAGGCACCCAACATTTTCGGGAGCCATTGATTTTTTTTTTCTCAACAGGCCAGCTTTTGAAGGGCAACCCGGTGAAGACCTAGCATCACATTAACCACCTCATTCATACCCTTTTGGACGATGTGGACAACTTGCCGCCCTTAAGCTTCGACGCTGATGCTACGTCCGAAATCTGGATTGAACTTCTAGGTAATTTGTTTTTCAAGCAACAGTGACTCTCGACACACTTAGCACTCTGACCACACAAAGTACATTTCAAGCACACGCCTTTCGCTGCGGACATTGGCTCCGCCAGCCAGCACGGTGAATTCCAAGGTGAATGTCTTGCCAAGCACAAGGACCCGCTGTAACTTGTTGGGTTGCTGTTTGCCTTCAAACACCACACCGAAAGTCAACAAACAGGTTCCCACGTTCGACACTCCCATATCAACTGCAAGTGCCACTTCCTATATCACTTGACAAAATCAGGTAAAAGCTTAATCTTGCAATCGCTTCCTCTGGTACGCTGCATGGCTAACCGCCGGTTCACTGACCAACGCTGTTTTTTGACTCATGGTGTGTCTGGGGCGCCAAAGTGATGCAGATGCTCGGTCCACAGAGAGGTTTCAAGGGAACATGACCAACTGACCCAGCTTCCAGTTTTCCAGTATAGCAGGTGAGCACATCACATCTTGTCAAAATAACGAGGCAAAAGTGCCGGATGG
>CAUJNA010003826.1:328310-378310 GCA_963377175.1 Effrenium voratum
AGCCTATGTCACAGGTGGCAGGTCGGTGACAGAAGCCCAAGCTTGGCACCATGCTGGGGTCTTTGACTCGCTGGGACAAGGTCGAGTCATGTGCGCAAAGTGCGGGGACCTTCCCAACAACTTCAACCGAACTTTTGTGAACATGAATCCTTCACGAATCGCAAAACCTTCCTGCGAAACACCCAAATTGGGCCAGTCCGCCTGATTCAGTAACCTCCTAATGATTTCCCTTTTAAAGGGGGACCAGGGTCTGATGTTGAAACACATGTTGCCACCAACGGTGAGAAATTGCGGTCTCTATTCGGCAGCCTCCGCAGCCTCCGCAGCCGCCCTTGCCTAGCGAAGAGGTGAAATGAGGCAATGGTTCACTAAAATGACCATCCTCCAAATGGTGATGAGGGAAAGATCCTCCCGTAATTTTTTGATTTTGAAAACGCGCAGAATGTTTGGACTCAGCATGGGCCGCAGCATGGGCCTCAGCATGGACCCAAAAGTCCCAAACCCAAAAGGATTTGGGCCGACCACTTGAAACATCCTCACGGTTGTTCTCTTCGGCACATTTGGTGGTTTTCTCCGGGAACAACTCAGGTCGTAGCCTGGCATTCAAAGCTTTTCTGGGGGCCCCCTGCTTGGCTTGAATGGCAAACCAGGAAATCAACATGAATTGGTCAAGTTTTAGAATAATCCCGAGTTCTGTTGGCCGTAAGCATCCTCACTCAGCTCGTTTGATTCTTTGAGAATTTCATCTCCATGGCTCGACTCCTAGTAGACTGCCTGGAATGTTGGTGTTTGTGTGCACATGGCAAAGGTGAGTTTTGGTCCCTCTAAAATGTGGCAACCCCTGATGAAATCAAATAGAGGGGGTGATGTATCCTGGGACCCCATGGTTGTCCAGTTCATAACTCTTGGTGCCCCAGTCCATCAACTTCGCGCATAGAAAAAGCATCTTCTCTGGAAGAAAGAGGTGAAAATGCCCTCCCTTTTGGTCACCCGCCCATTTGGTGTGAGACAGGCACGGTAACCCACAGTTTCATGGTGGAGTTCAGCCCACGGGCATTGGGACATGAAGCACCTGGGTTTATGCATACCTTCTACCATCTGCCAAATAAAAAATGGTGTAAGGGCGTTCAAAACTGAAATGAGCTTGTGGGTACTGAAAAACCGATCTAAGGCATGGTCAATTTTTAGTAACTATCTAGGGGGGTGGCCTGTCTTTCCAAGCCCAGACCTGCTTTTCTGCCCTCAATTTGCCCTTTTGGCTGTTTTTTCCAATGGGCCAAAAAACAAACGGTTGGGGCCGGCAAAGAACTAGAACGAAACCGGGTGCCGCCTTTCATGCCGTCCATCGCCATGCCAGCGGCCGGCGGAGGTGGCATCAGGGGCTTGGGCGGGCCTGGCGGGCCGTGGCCTTCCTCGGTAATGTTGACCCAGGAGTAGTGAACCCGTCCCACTATTAGGGGGGTGTTCCCTCCAAAAGTGATGAATCCCCACTAAAAGGGGACACCCCTCTATTAATCTACCAGGCATTTCTTAATCCGGGGTTAACGTTACGGAAACCCTTGTTGCAAGTAAGGACAACCGGAAAGCGTCCGATTCACCGCGAATCGCCTCAGATTCTTTGAGATTGAATGCACCTTACATTTGCAATGTTTAGGGCAATCGTGGCTGAAGCCGTTTAAGGCGCGAAAGGCAATTTGAGTTGGTATGGGTGGCTCGTTAGATTCCGAAACAACAAGCCCCACAAACTTGGGACTGTGCTTTTGCGACGCCCGACCTACCTTTTAAGCCCGTAAACCACCAGGTAGAGCAGGCAAAAAAATGTGGTCTGGAGTTGGGAAAAGGGCATCCCGTGGTGAAAGCCTCACACTGGTGGATCAAAAAGGGCACTGGGTCCGAAAATGAAAAATGTGTTTTTTTGTGTATGTTTTTTTTGCTTTGGGGGGGGCCTGTGATTAGAAGTTCCGAAGCATCAGACGCATGTGTGAGACGTTGAAAAGTGCAGCAGGTGCCTCTCTGGAATGCACGGCATGCCTCGCTTGGGTGCATGGAATGTCTTTCTTAAAGGTAAAGCATGCTAAATCACCGTGCGAATAACCATATCATCCCAATCTTAAAGCACTAGGCGCATGCTGCCTGGCCAAAGCAAGTCCTCTGAAAAGCACTCGGACGGGAAGGGTATTCCCAAAAAAAGCAAGAAACGACAACTGCCACCAACACCCGCCCTTCCCAACCAAGTCCCCAAAAGTCTGATCTCGGTGATTCTGCATACCTTGGCTCGTCTTGACCTCCCAACAAGCTGGATGAATTAGAAATGATCCAATCGAAACCCAGGAATCCCCATGCCTCAAGAACAGTTAATTTTGAGAGATTCTTTACATGTCCGCTTTAAGGGTTTGTCTCAAAATTTCGAGGCACCACAAAGGTTGGCGTTCTGTTTGTTTGCCTTTCAAACCAACCAGAAGGGGGGGGGGTTACCACCCGAGAAAAAGCACGCCCAAGTCAATTCCCTGCCTGATGCCATTTACCACTATAGTAGGCAACCATGTGTTGTCCTTCTTCGGGCACCTGGAGTTCCTCATTTGGGTGTCGGACAAAAATAGGTGCCCAAAATCGAACCCTGGTAAAAGGAAACATGGACTAAGATCGTGGTCCCCTGGTGATTTAATTTTGAGCCATACCCATTTGGGGGAACACTCCACTCTCTGGGCAACGTCTAGTCGCCTCACAAGAAGTTACGACCGAAAACCTTTGAGGAAGGTCCTTTCTTGCAAGTTCATGTCTCATTTCCTGATGAGTCGTAATCTGCAACGGCAACTGCCAGTTCTCAGTTTATCACTCCGGCTGCTGAATAGATTTAAATAGCCCCATATTAGTTTTCTGTTTAACATATCTAGATCCCGCATTTTGCACCCGCTGCTTTTGGCTGGTCAGCTGCCCATTCGGGTATGGGTGCAGCTTATTAGGCGTTCGCCCAATTGATGCGCATCCTGCCTGAGGCCTTGGTGAAGGTCTTATTCTGCATCTCCTCCTTCGTGGGGATGGCCTCAGCTCTCTCTCTCGCTCTCATTTCTTCGCGAGAAGCGAGAAGCGAGAAGCGAGAAGCGAGAAGCGACAAGCGAGAAGCGAGAAGCGAGAAGCGAGAAACGCTAGGCGCGCTGAGCGTTTTTTTTTGGTCTGAGACGGGATCGCAGGGTTCCTGAAAGCTCGCCCCCTTCACTGATCCACGCCAAACGACAGATTGCCGACTATCAAAAGGAAACTCATTGTTTCAAGCGGCAAGAGATCATCACCCGAAGGATATACAAAGATCGAAGGTTACTTCCCGATAACGTGGAACCGGAAAAGGCCCCACCCCCCTCCCCCCAAAGGAGATTCCGTAATAGACAGGAAGCGCCCGGAGCAAAGGAGACCATGATGGGTCCCTTGCTTAAGTTCCATGTGGTTTCCAGGGAGACTTTGCAGCGGGATTGATCCGGAACCTCTGGGTTTTACTTGGGAATGCCAGAATAACCCTGGAACTGCTAGCAATGAGTCTGAAACAGCCTGCAGCAGTGGACTCCTGATTTGCAACAGATTGCCAGGATTCCCTTGTTTTGGACCCCAAGCAAGACTTTAAACTCGTCAAGTCTGCCTTGCGGTAATCATGCCCAGGTGGGCTTGTTTCCGGGTCGGTGCGACCGGATGTGCCTCCAATCGTGGATTCCCTTAGCATGCACTCATGTTGAGAGGACCTCGCTGATCCATGGCGAGGTCGCAAGCCAAATCCCTTTGTGAGGGCGCGATGCTTTGCCCACGATTCCGCCATCCCTTTTGCACCTCAAAAACATACACGGGGCATCGACTGTGTCCTCAATAATTTACAGTTGATTGCCCAAATGATGCAAGATACTCCGAGTAAGCCAACCAGAAACCCCGGTAAATTGCAGCCGTTTCTTGCTCTCCCAACTTGGAATGCTCCGGGAAACAACATTTGGGCCTTCAACAGTTGGTCTTGGACTCCTCCAAAACGCAGGCTTCCGTTTGCTTTCCTCAAACACCCTCCAAAAGCCCATCCCCTAAGTCTCTCGCGCAGGCTTCCCTCCTAACACCGTTTCTTCAAGGTGGGTTGCAGAATCTCCAGCGGAGGGAACCCGTCCAGAGAAAGTCCAGCGCCAGGCACTCCACATGTCAAGCTTACCCGCGAGCATATGGCCCCCAATGCGCTGGAGCGAAGCCCTGTGGGGTGCATTTGGGGTAGGTGCACCACCCATTTTAGTCTAGTTTAGTGGGATCTTGACCCATGGCCATATGAACCGCTTCACCAAGTGGCCTCCCAAAGCTTTCTCAGAAAATCCGAACTCGGATCCTTCCAAACGAAAGGGCGGTCACCAATCCACCAAATACTGCCAACAGCGAGCGTCAGTGCATCCAAGCTCTGCGCCGACATCTTGGGCCGACCTTCCTGAGCAATCGACCGCGCCGCATCCAGACACAAAGGTCGTCATGGCAGCTGTCGGATTTGGGCTTAACAACAGCGCCGTCTTGAACTTGCTCGCAGGGCATAATTGTGGGAATAACCCCAGCGACCCTTTCTGGCAAGCTGCCAAAACAGGATCTACTCGCGTTGATTCCTGGTGCAATGATTTCACAACTTAGGTATGCGAAGACCACCATCAGCTTGCCACGGAAAGAAGGGTAAACCCCCGGCTCTGCGGCTGAGACTCTCGGAACTCACAGCCAGATGGAAGCCCAAAACAAGCTATCCGAACTGGGCCCATCTCATCGCAAGAAGTCCTGTTCGCAGCAGGGCCTTCCAAGCAACTACTACATAGATAAGAAAGAAAGAAGAAAAAGAGAAAGGGGGGGAAAAAAAGGCTTGTACAAGGGCATTGCCAATCCCACATTTCTCAGAACGAGCAAGTTGCCTCAGCTGAGTCATTGTCATGATCAAAACCCTTTATTGGGGCCAACCCAAAAATAATGTCCAAGAACCAAAGGGCAAAATGCCTTCCGCATCCATGTACGGCAAGCGGACTATGGTTTTTGGAAGACTGCGGACCTCTTGACGAGGCACCCTAATCCTGGACAAAGGTTTAGTGATTTAGTGAAATTCCAAGGCCCCAAACGGACGGCTCGACTGACGTTTCTCGCGCTACCGCAATGGCACCAGGTTGGGATGTTGTGATTTCGCCCAAGACAAAGAATCAAAGCGCGTTTCAAACGAGACCTGAGATTCTTGACAAGTTGGGTGGGGTTCCCATCAGAATCAATCAGCAAAGGGCAGCAGCCGCCCGGTTCTTTCATTGAACATCTGACACGCCCCGCTTGGCTCAGCCCAAGCCAAGACTTTCCGAGTCGCAGCCAGGCCAGGGGCGGTCATCATCTTGGGAATGGGCATGGAGTCCTGAGGTCGGACTCGGTTTGAAGGGAAGCCAAGAGGAAACCTTTTGGCTTGACACCAAATGGGTGGGGGGGGTCCAACAAAGCACCCATGTTGAGGTGCAAATGGTGATCCATGCAAGTGACTCTGGTCGGCAATATGCAAACAACAAGGATGTGGTATCAAGCAGAGTCACCCAGCTCCGGTTCACATCCTCAAAGCAACCCGAGCTGAATGGTTTCATAGGCCCAGTTTGGAGGTGCTTGGCTTGGATCTGTTTTGAGGCCTGAAGCTGCACGAAACCCAAACCCTAAGCCAATAGAGGCTGCCATGTTTCCTAGGCGACTGCCATCCGTTGCAGGTTGGCTTGATTAAAGGGAAACCAAAAGGACCAAAGCCGTTGTCAGGTCCAAATCCCAATTTTGATACCAATGCCCACATGAAACCTTCAAGAAGGTTTTGCGGAACTTTGCGGGGCACTCCAACAGGACACCAGGAAAAACCTCTCCTTGCCTTTGGAAAGCAAAATTGTCCTCACAAACATGATTGGGTTGCCAGGGGCAAACCAAAAAGCTACGCCTTCGAGGCTCTCGCGGCGTAAACAACTGGAAACAATCCAAAGCCTTGCTCAACTGCGGCACCAATCTTGCGCGGGCAGGCAACCTCTGCCCCTTCTCCTGGAGAGCCTTTGACAACTTCGCGACCCTTTTCATGCCGCAATGTGCAAAATGGCTCCATCATGTTGCTCCCCCCCCCCCGAAACAAGGAGTAAACAGTGAAACAAAACCACCAAAGGAGCGAAGGTCTACTCTGTCAGAACCAAAACGACACAGTTGACACAGCAACCGCCTGGAACCCCTTTTGGATCCATGGCCATTTTGACCTCAGGACGTTCCCCTAAGATCATTCCTGCTGAGCTCCCACATGAGCTTTCCTACATTGAGAACCGATTTTAGCCTTTTGGGCCAGTGAATGGGAAACCAGGGCAGAACAGCCATTTGGGCATGAGTTTTTGCTCCGGGGCAATGTGGTGGTCATTCATTCATAGCTATTTGTAAGAGGCTCTCTCCAGGGAAGCGCCCACATCCTTGCATGCTGTCGGACTCCCACGGCAACCTCGATGAACCGGCAATGCGCCAGACTCAGGCCAAGAAACGCTCATCATCTTCGGCATAGAAGGCATAGAGTCCTGAGAATTGAACAAGTAACCTTTTGCAGATTCAATGCAACATCAAAAGATCTAAATGACGGATTCGCCGAAGAGAAGCCATGAGAAAGGGCGGCTGTGTCACTAGTATTGCATGCTGTTCGTGCTACTTTGGCTCGTTGCGGACTGCATTTCGTTCCTCTCTGGCAGGCATAGCTATCAGTCATCTTGGACCTATGCTGCAATCGGGAATTGCTTCAGAGCATGGGGCAGGGAAACCTTGACATCTACACCTCATCACATTACTTTTGCGATAGGAGCCACAGTGGCCACGCTCAAGCGAGCAGGTAGGCGTCACTAAAAACTGGAAGGGACCCTCTATTGCCACGTGTTTCAAGCGAACCAAAAAGAGAAACACGGGTGTTGGGGTCAATTACTCAGTGTAGGAAAGCCAAATAGCTTCTCGTGGTGGCAATTGCACATTTGATATCCCTTCAGCCGAGGAACGCTCATCATCTTCGGCATGGAAGGCATCGAGTCCTTGGGCAAATGTTGCGTCTCTGTGTGCGTGTGTTGCTCGTTCTCTTGGGTGGCGTTCCTCAAAACACAGCGATGAAGGCTGCTGGAGGTATCTTAACCTTCAAAGAAACATTTGTTTCACCCCCTTGTCCTGAAAAATACTCAGAACGGGTGTGTGCATGCACGCTCGCTAGCCCCTGTTTGAACTTGCAGTGCTTGGTGCTGCTTGAATGGAGGCTGCGCTGATCAAGACCAAACCCAGCCCATGCCAAGGAACTCCCATCATCTTCGGCAAGATCGGCATGTCCTGAAGCGGAGTCACAAAAGCTCCGGTCTTTAGCTTCAACTCTCCTGGCTAATTGCTCCGGTGGCCTCTGAAAAGCTCTTCAAAATGGATTTTGCAAGGCTTGGTTCACGGAAAAGCAAAACACGGAAAAAGAACGGAACCTGAGCACAGAGATGCAGTGAGACGCTTGAGGCGGAAGTTGGTTCACCAGCACCCGCTCATGCCAGTGCCCAGGCTTCCCAAAGGGCACACGCTGATTCCCAGAGCAAGTGGCAAGGGGCACCCACGGCATGTGGACGGATCCAAAAGGGAGCCTCCGCATTTGAATTGCAAACCTTGCGCACGGGTCCACCCAGGCCCATCGGATACCTACACCTATTTCTGACTGGGACTCCCATGGATTAAATTTCCATTTGCACTCTGAAAGGCGACTTTCAAGTCTAAAGTCTTGTTCGTGGGGTCTCAGCCAATCAACTACCCAGTTTTTCGATCGCTGCTCATGCTCTCAGGTTCCAGGCTCTCCGTCTTTGCAAACCGAAACCAGTGCCAGGCTCCCTCTCAGCCAAGGCACGCCCATCTTTGCCATGGCCATGGAGTCCTGAGGAACAAAAAACAGCACACGGGCACGTTCATATGTTCATTTGGGAGGAAAATGGACCGCAGGGGGACCCCCAGTTAATGGGAGGGAAAAAGGAAAAAAAAGGAGCACCAAGAGGGCAAAACGCCAAGAAGGTAAGTCAAGTCTGACAATGAATTTCAAGGGGAGCCTACTGGTGATTTTGCTCTGAAGCGAAACTAGGGCTATCTTCCGATGCTAAATAAAGATAGGAATGGATTGCTTTGTTGCAAGAAATGGAGACACCCAAACGTAACCAGTCACGACCAAAACTCCCTGTTCCCCCAAGAGGTCACGGGAGAATTAGTGAACTCCTGGTGGTTGCTAGAAATTTATATACTGAGTTGGTCCACGGTTGTTCCGTCTGATTCACGGTGATCGACCTCCATCTTGGAAAGAGATCCTCCAAGATGAAGGAAAAACCATCCCCGGAGTAATTTCGAGAACCCCTCAAAATGCAACCAATGTATCAAACTCGGGGGGAAGCTCCAACATGGTTGGCTTCTTCCACAGGAAAGACGTCCATCGCCGAGGCACGGCCATCATCTTCGGCAGGGAAGGCATGGAGTCCTGCGCAACAAACGGAGGAATCGATTCCTCTGAACTTTTGATGTCCTGTTGGTTTCCCTTTGAGCCAGAAATGAGTGGCTCTGGAGCCTCTCCAACTCTTGGAGCCAAGAGCAAGAGGAGTTCAGCGCAGCCCAAGTTACCTCCAAAGAAACGCCGGAACCCGAGCAACCCATCGGTTTGTAGAGGAAAATCCTTTGAAAGAACCCCCCCTTTCTGGCTTCGAAATCAAGTTGGGAGCATTGATCTGGTCAATTCCGACGATCTATCTGTATTGGGAACCTTGAACCAGACTGTAACAGGAACCTTGATTCGCGGCAGGAAGTTAAGCCCCCCAAAAATACAGGAAAAAACCAAACCCACTTCTGCGAGTCTTCCCCACAGACCCAAAAAACATATTCTGCGAGTCTTCCCCACAGAAAAATAAAACGAAAAAAGGAGGTCCAAGAAATCCTGCTGGAAAAAAAACCTTCTAAAAGTGGAAACATCACAAGCCCATGGTGCGCGTGACACATGTCACCGCCCGGTCCATGCCGAAGCCGCCGAAGCCGGCCGGAGCCGAGGCCGGCGGCTCCTGCAAGGTGGGCCCACAGTCACAATCCAAACCCGGCATCAAATTTGTGTCTAAGAGCCATGGAAAGAATTGAGAAGGCGGCAAGTAGTGGCTGGGACTGCTCGCTAACCTTCATCTACACGGGTTTTGATTGTGGCTCACATTCTCCTGAGATCAAAACAAAGAACAAATAGGTGTCAAAGGACAACACACACACACACACACCCATCTCTTGCCCAGACATGTTGTGTGAGGCACGCACACAAAACCCAACCCACGATTCTACTGGGCGCGAGGGTTGGGCAGAAAGGCTTGAGCGCGGGGTGTGATTCGCAGGTATGATTCGGGGGTATGTGTTGGGTCTTGATTCGGGGGTATGATTGGCTGTAGCGGTAGCTGTAGCGGTACAGTAGGAATATCCGTAGCAGTAGCAGTAGCAGTAGTAGTAGTAGTACTAGTAGTAGTAGTAGCAGTGGGAGGTAGTTGTGGTCGAAGAGCTTTCCTTCATTCATTTACATTCCGTTCCTTTGCTTTCCTTTACTTTCCTTTGCTTTCCTTTCTTTTCCTTTCCTTTCCTGTCCTTCCTTCCTTCTCCTTCCTTCCTTTCCTCCTTCCTTCCTTCCTTCCCTCCCTCCCTCCTTCCTTCCTTCCTCCTTCCTTCCTTCCTTCCTTCCTTCCTTCCTTCCTCCTTCCTTCCTTCCTTCCTTCCTTCCTTCCTTCCTTCCTTCCTTCCTTGCTTCCTTTCTTCCATTTGCTTTAAAATTGATGTCGTCTATATGTGATTGAATTGATCTCTGTTTGTTTTGTTGTTGATCCCTACTTGCTTTGTTCTTGAGGGCGTATGCCAAACGGGCTCCTGCAAGGCGGACGGAGCGGAGGAGTCGGGGGGAGATGCGGATGGACGCGAAATGGGGGTTGATCAAAAGGTCCTTTACATGGGATGACCAATTGTGAAAACCACTAAAACAAATGAAGAAATTACCCACGAAATGTAAAAAAAAACCTGTGGACATTTGGGGGGGCCAGGAATATTGATCAACCCCCAAATCCATTTCGCACCGCACCATGAGTTACCCTGGGTGAAAATTCAGAACGGTTGCTGCTATTTGCAGGGGAATCGAATCAGAAACCAGGCTTTCTTGGGTGGTGCGAAATGGAGTTCGTCCATCCACAGTATGGTAGCGGAGAGGGTGTACGTGGCTTGAGTTGCTGCGAGCTTCTACCCCCATGGATCGAATTTTGGACATTCGGTCAGTGCAGCGCAAGCATATTCAGAAGAAGGGTTTGCTCTGCAAATGTCTTGGTCTGAAGTTCCCGGATTTGGGCCATGCCCTGCGGTGCAAAGGGGTTGTGTGCTTGTTTGGGGCAACCCCTCTTGTGGTTGAAGGGAAAACCACCAGGTAACCGCCCCCCCCCTTCCCCCCCTCCCCCAAAAAAACAAAAACAGCTGGAGCCCACTCCCCCCAGCCTCCCCCCCTCCCTAGCGCCTCCTTCTCCCGCTCCGGCGCCGAAACGGCCGGCGAAGGCGCCGCAACCGGCGCGGGCGAAGGCGGCTTGGCCACCAGCGCGTTGGTCGCCTGCTCCAGGAACTCCTGCGAGCTCAGGCAAACGGAAGTATGTGGATGGACAAAATCCATTTCGCACCACGTTGATACCATGGGAAACCATTATTTGCCGGTATTTGCAGGGGAATGATCATTCCAGGGTCTCTTAGGTGGTGCAGGATTTCGTCCATCCACAGTGTGGGGGTTGATCACAAGGTCCTTTCCATGGGAGTACCATTGGTGGAAACCAAAAAAACACGAAATGGGAAAAGTTGCCCATGGTAATTTGGGGGCCAGGAATATTGATCAACCCCACGGTGCGTGTGTGTGTGTGTGTGTGTGTGTGTGTCACTTTTTTTGAGGATGTGGTTTTGCTTTGGCTTCCCCATGAAGACTCCAAAAGTGGGGTACCCTCAAAAAAACAACCCCATATGCGCATAGGAGCCAAGCAGGCATCATTACATGGTTATTAAGGATCCTTACCAGGTGGACGACCGTCCCAGCTAACCCCGAGTAGGGAGCTTTTTGTTTTGGCAGGGGATGTTTTTAACAGGGAACTCTTTCTTTGGTGGACATCATTTGGGTGGTTCCAACTCTCAAAATTCACAGCTATGTGGATGAGTCTTCTTGAGCGTACCAATTTTTAAAGGGCAGCGAACCTTTTGGGGGGCCTCCCTAACCAACAAGAGCCATGGCTTGAACTTCTTTCTGCCGCAGCTGTTGAGACCAAAGTGTGTGGTATTTCGAGGCATACGGCTCTCCCAGGTGGGGAGATCTTGGACAGGATGTCCCCAGACCCTAGGCTTGTGAAAAGGGGTACCATTTTTCGAGGGCCAAAATCAATCCCCTCGACTAAATTGCCTCTACCTTCGCATGCAAAAATCCTCCCCAGCTCTAGGCGCCGACCTCCCTAATGCCATGGTCCAAGCTACAGGAACTGGGCCTCCAAACAGTGATGTTACATGTCACAATCGGAGTGCTTTGCGAAATTTATCCAAATAGGTCCAAACTTTATATAAGGTCCGCAAAACACAAGCATGGTGCTGCCGATCACGGCTTGGGTTGGACTCGGTTGCACCATGCGGCTTCGGACAAGCCTCGCATCTGGGGAGCAGCGGCCTTCCCCGATCAAAAACAATCTCACCTTTTGGAGGCCCTTTTGGTCCGCCTATTCCAAGCTCTGAGGCTCAACGGAAATCCGAGTCAACCAGCCACGAAACCTCATCCCGCGGCGTCCTGCTGCGCATCCAAAGCGACCTTTGGCAGCCACCTGAAATTGGAAGTGACGCATCTCTTGGGCTTAGAGGTTACCCCTTTAGATGTGATATGTGTTTTGCCTTTTCGGCGGTTGCCGGTGTTTGGCCTTGGCAGTCCACGTTGGATCAGGGGCCAATTCTCTGAGTTTCCCACTTCTTTGATACCCCTTTCGTAGCTTCCCACGAAACCAAATGAGAAGCTGACCCAACCCAGTCGGCACGATCGCGACGATCCTCGCGACGAATCTTCGCTTCCAGGGCGCTCCGTCATGATGAGCCGCATCTCCTCCGCCGCCTGCTCCCGGGGCGGCCCCAGGGGGGAGTTCCTCACCGTCTCGATGGCCTCAGATGGACTCGGATGGAAGCCCCAGTGCCCAAGAGTCTGCTTGAGGAGTCCACCCAAACCCACAGGAGCAAAAGGGCTGATATTTACGCCTCTGTATGGCTGGGAGTTTCCCTTACCCTGGTGGCCTTCCCCATTGCAACCGGTGAGCCTTGTAGGAATACTTCCTTGTTGGGTTTGGCGTGTGGGGAAGGGACGAATTGAGTGTGAATCATCAGAGGGGGCTTTATGTCCACCAAGCAGTTAGGAGGGCGTTCCAAATTGAGCATCGCAGCCATTTGGGCTGAGCTCAAAACGAGGGGACACCCCCCCCAAAACGGTGAGTTCCCATTACACCGCAAAAAGCCTCGTAAACAAATAGACCAAACCCAGACCTGTCTCTCCCCTTTGGCGGCAGATCTATAGCCCTTGGTCCTGCAGCCAACACGTTGGAAAGCCAAACGGGGGGGTGGCGTTGGGAGACTTGAAGGAGCGCTGGTCGCTGGGCCGGGAAAAGCGGCCCCTGAAAGGGCGGGGGGCCCTTGACACGCATTTTCTGCAAACTACAAGCCCCAAAAACGGTTCGATCGCTTTCTCTTCCAAAAAAGTTGGCACCATTTCACCCAAGTCTCCATACCACCGGGGGCGGGTGGGAGAAAAAATCCGGCCGGCGGTCGAGACCCTGCCTTGGTCACACGGAAGCGCGCCACCTTCTCCGCCTGCTGCCTGGCTCACGTCTGCATGGAGTCGCAAAGGAAAAGGTGGGGAGGCGCAAAGCAGCGGGAAATTGACCATGGTCACAGCTAGCCAAATGCCCAACACAACAAGGGCTTCTTGCAAAGTCTGGAACTCCCCAGCAGAAACAACTTTTAGGATTCTTCACCGGGTGCTTTTTGGGCTTTGATGTTCTGGGGATTTGGGGTCCTGCACAACACGTGCTGAGATTCTAGCTGAGGAGTTGTGCCCCACAAGCGTTCCAAACAAACACATCATGCCGTTTTGTGGAAGGCCGGGAAGCGGTTGCCATAATAACGGGCTCCGGTTTTCTTTTTTGTTGGAATCACATATTTGAATCATGCCTGGAGGGGTCCCGGTGTTTGTTCATTTGAAATCACGCCTGGGGGGTCCCGGTGTGTTGTTTTTGAAGTCACGCTTGGGGGCTCCGGTGTTTGCTTGTTTGAAATCACGCCGAGGCGCGATGTAACAAGAGGAAAAACTATATAGGACCCCAGGCGTGAGTTCCAAAGAAACAACACCCGGGACCACAGGCGTGAATTCAACCAAAAAAGCGGAGCCCCAAGGCGTGAATTCAAGAAAAAGCACCCCGACCCACAGGCATGAATCAACAAAAACAAGCACCGGGACCCCCAAGCGTGAGTTTAAAAAAACAAACAAACACCAGGACCCCCCAGGCGTGATTGCAAAAAACACCGGGACCCCCCAGGCGTGACCTCAGCAAATAAAACACCGGGACCCCCCAGGCGTGATTTCAAAACAACAAAACCTGGACCCCCCAGGGATGACTTGAAAATATGTGATTCCAAAAAGAAAAGGAATGGAGCCGGCGGGATTTCAATAAAGAACAGGAGCCCCAGGCATGATCACAAAAAACGCCGGGATCGAGGTGTTTTTGCTTTGGAATCACCAGTCGCTCACTCACTTGCTTGCTCGCTTCGTCTGTGAAAAGAAAAAAAGGAGAATCCAAAATGAGGAATCTCCAAATACATATCGCTGGTGCAAAAAAAAAAGAAGTTCCGTTGTTATACAGGAGAAACCCTTTAGGCGATGTGCAAGACACTCAGATAGCTTGAGTTGGATCTCTTACATCTCAAAATCGCCCAACCGACATCTTTAGCGCCCTAGTTTCTGACTTCGCGTAGCTTGAGCTTTCCACGGAATCCGCTTAAATGGCCAGAAGTGGAGCTACGCGGTTCATCAGCCGTTCCAAAAAGGAAGGAAACTGAACAGAAGGCGACGCCTTCCGGATGCGCACGAATCTCGGCAGATCCAATTCGGCCTCTCCATGTCCGTCATCTGGCTCTCAGCACGCTTCAGCGCTTCTTCCCGCTCCCTTTTGGCAGCGGCCTCTTTCTCCTGGGCCAACTGCATAGTTGCAAACGCTCCAAAAACGGGAACGGGGAACCACCCAAATTGAAAATCCAAGAAAAAGCATTGCCGAAGTGGAACCTGGCAGTGTGCACGGGCCCCGCTACTTTGACTGGTCTGTCAAAAGTGTCAAACGCAGAATCGCAGGTGAGGCCAATAACGCCATGCGCGTCAAAATAGTAACAGCATTAAAAGCACATGATTGTAGGATCAAAACCAACATTATTTCAGGTCAAAACGGAAAGGGCAGCCAGTAAGTCAGTCTTCGGCGCGGGGTTCCCGCACGGCTCGTTCCGAAGTGTGGCTTCTGTGAGCTGTGGGGAAGGCTCAAAGATCGTTCGGCCTTGACTCCAAAAATCATTCTAAAGAAGCGGGTATCTTCCGAACTAACCGCCAACCCCCCCCCCTCACCGCCATCCCAACAACACCTCCCTCCCTCCCGCCCCAGCGCAACCCAACACCTCCCTCCCCACTGCAACCCAACTCTTTCCGCGCCTCTCGAGCCTTGCGGTCCTGCTCTGCCAGGTGCTGCGCCTGGTTCCGGTGGGTCCAGTTGAAGACCTCAGCGCGGCCGGCTGGTGACCTTTCGAGGCTCGCGATCCGCGGTTCGGCTGGGGAAAACCAAAAGGGAAGACGACCAATCCTTTCGGCGTCCTGAAGCAAATGGTGGTTAGAAAGCCACAAGGAAAACGAAGAACCGAAATCCACCTCGAGGTGTGCGATGTTCTCTATTTTGACAC
Organism: Effrenium voratum; assembly: GCA_963377175.1. NCBI lineage: Eukaryota > Dinophyceae > Suessiales > Symbiodiniaceae > Effrenium > Effrenium voratum. The sequence goes on from CAUJNA010003826.1 coordinate 343,326, forward strand.
GTCCCCCTGCTGAGTTTGAACCCCCAAACCCCTTTTCCGTTGTTCACCCAAGCGAAAAAGCGGGCACCATTCCTCCGCCTGAATCTCAAAAGGCCATCAGCCCATCTTGTCAATGAGTCCGCTACTCAAGGCTGATGGTACTGCCACGACGCCACTTGCCATCTGCAAGTGCTCGCCATGGAAAGATTCGCCACACGTACACACATCAAAATGTCAAGCATGACAACGCGGCGTGTGTTGCAGCTTCTACAAGCACAATTGAAGAGCGTACAATGACCGTGTGCAAAACATCTAAGTATACGCGATCACGGGTCAACTTCTTGCAGGCAATTAGCGGAAAAAAAAAAGAAAAAAAAAAAAAAACGTGCCATCACATGAGCCACAGTCAATATTCGTTGTGTCCCCAACTGACATGGACTTCCATCCCCTTTACCGCAGATGACAAATCTTGAACGCCGTCTCATGATCCAACAGGCTGACATGCCGAGCATGCGGGCCACTGCAACAGACTGCTCAATTCGCGATCTTCAAATCCACCCGAACGAGGGTTTTGCCAATGGCTTTTGAACCAAACCACGGACCCTTTAAGGTGAAATCCAAAGGAGCAACGGTCGGTCAGTGCTTCGGTTGTGGGAGTCAGCGGTCCCTGTTTGGGACCCGGGACATTTACAGAACATCCCAAGACAAAGGCCACCGTTTGCTCAACCCTCTAGTCACGTTGGCGGAACACTATGGATGCGAAGACATTTCCAGCCGGAGAACACGTTTGCGTTTACCGTGGTTTTGCGATGCTGGATGCTCTTTGAAGGCAATTTGTTGGATACTCCAGCTCCTTGGCTCACTAGCCACCAGCTGGCTGTGGGTCAACATCCTGTTCCCCTGGTGAACATCAAAATAGGTGGCAAGTGGATGTTCATCCCCAAAATGGAGCCATAGGTTCTGCCCCATGTCCAGCTGGCAAAGAGTCCCTACTTAAAAGTCATGACCTTCAAAGCCATGACCACGTACCTAGGTGTGCCTTTAGGGGAAATAGATGGCCCTGGTACATGCTGAAACCACTAGGTAAATCAGGAATCGTCATCTATTTTTCTACCAAAACAACCAAGAAGGACACCTATGACCACGCACGCATCCACCGGAGCGAGCCCGCGGCCGTCGCCGGCCGCGTGGGCGCCACCGGCATCACCGGCGCCACCGGCGCCGGCGTCGGGGACGGCAGCGCAGGCTCGGGCTCGGCCTGAGGCGCCAGGGCGGAGGTCTGGCGCACCAAAGGAACCCAACCAGCAGGTCTAGGTCCTCCAGATTTGAGAGGCTAGAATAAGGGTACCCGGTTGTTTTTCTTCTCTAGTCTGTTTTAGTAGGGGAACCCTCCCCCAAAAAAGACTACTGGGAAACCTAGTGGTGGTTTGGTAGGGAGCTGGGGGTATCCAAACTTGCGCTCAGGGAGCTAAGGAGCTGCCAGGAGGTCTGGAAGGACATGGTAGCAAAAGGGTTACGAACCTGAAACGCAAACCAAAAGACTAAAAAAAGTGGCTGTACTAAATATTGAGAGCTGTTCCAGGGACACAGAGAGTTGCTTTGCACCCGTCTTCATTAGGGTACTAGGTTTCTAGGGTTTGGGCCTGCAAAATAGTGTCGTGTCCATCGGAGAAGTTGTTGTCTTTCCTTCCCTCAAGACGTACCACCACCAAAAACAGCCATCTGAAGCTAAATCCTTAAAGACAGCATGAAAATGTGTAGGGCTTCCCCGCGGGTTGAAGAGAGGGCGTGTTGAGGGAGGAAGGGAAAGCATGACTCACTAGACGGTGCCTTCTCAGGAATGCCTCTCTACAGAGGAACCTGACAAAGGTTGAAGGCGGCAAGTTCCAGATCCCTGCAATTGCCATGCTGGGAGCATATGCTTTTCTTCTTCAGGTCCAGACACACTCCACTGACCCTATCACTTTACCATGTTCAAACGTCATCCCCCCTGGCGGTAATGAGCCAGGGAAATGGCCCAGTTTGAACGAACATCATGGCCCGAATCTCGTTCTTAGTGGAAACTTGCTGTAGGGCTGTGTAAGGCAAACCAAAGGAAAACCGTCCGTCTGTGGGATATCCCCTCAAAAATTCAAGCCGCACTCATCTGGAGGGGGTCAAAATGATGCACTCTTTTGGGACTGTTAGAGGCGGCACCGTATGTGACCAGGGTCTCAAAAAGAGCCACGATGTTTGACAACCCCACATGTGCCATGGTCAAAACTCCTTTTGTGATCCATGCTCATGGTTCCCTTAATAGGAATCTCTTTGATGGCAGTCTAAATTGCCCTTTTAAAGGGTCCATGATCATCCCTACCAACCCGCACTTTCCGATGTGTTGACCATGGCAGACATGTGGTTCTTTGAAGATCCCGCCCAAAAACCTCTCCAGCTGCCTGGTGCAGCTCATCTCTTCTCTCTTCTCTTCTATTGTCCCTTTTCTCCTGGAAGCGAGGTTCCAGGTGCGTGTGGGCTGGTAGCACACGTAATCGTAAACGATTTGCAACTCCTTTTGCTGCCACAGGAAACCAACCACAAAGAACAAACATGCTTTTTCACGGCTCGCTCCCCCATTTCGAGAACCAGGATGGGACATTGTGATTCATGATTTCGCGGCCAATACAGAAACAAAGAGCAGTTCAAAAGGGTCCTGAAAAGGGGAAGTATCCCTTGACTGCTTGGGTGACACCACCACCACCCCCCTTTGGAAGAAAGCCCAAGTTCACCAATCAAGCACTAGCCATAGCAGCCGGCCACACAGTTCAGAACGCTTCTTACGAACTGACAAAGCAGCGTGCCACGTTCCACTCTCTCACGGCTGGGCCAGCCCAATCCGCTTGCCCTAGGTGCTCTCGCAATGGTGAAGCCCCGCTGCTTAAATGCATCCCAGGATGAATAAATCACTGGTTGACTAATAGAGGTGTGTCCAATTTACGGGGGATTCCTTCATTTTGGGCGGGAACACTTCCCTTTGTATCCGCCAAATGAATCGGGGTAGACATTGAATGGAAATCGAAATCAAACCAACCGACCCATGTTTTCAGGGCTGCACTATTCTGAACAACACTCGCAGATTGTCCTCCTCCTTCTTGGCTCCGAGGACGAAGCCGACCAATGGCCGGTCCTGGGCGGGCAGGATACAAGCTCAAGCAACACGTGTCTTTTTGGTGGCGGTTTTGCCCACTCTTGCTTGCTTGCTTTCCTACTTATTGTCTTACCTGCTTATTTGCTTTTCGCATATTTGGTGATTTGGATTGGCAGTTCGGAGGTCAAGGCCCCTATTTTGCCCTCAGAGCAAAGGTGTAACACCCCAGCAGTCAAGCAAACTAACTAACTAACTAACTGGCAAAGCAATCAAGCCAGCAAGCCAGCAAGCCAGCAAGCCAGCAAGCCGGCAAGCAAAGCAAAGCAAGCCAGCGGAGGCTGAGTGGCAGATGCTCTCACATGCAAACCACACGGTAGGATTGCGGCATTCGTGGAACCTGTTGGGGTAGTGTCTGAAAATGGACTCGGAACTGGTTAAACGCGAAGTCACTGGCCGGCTTAGCAATTCAGGAAGTGTTCCTTTCAAGGTCAATATACCTGTGATCCACCACCGACTGGGCAACTATTCAGACGGACTTACCAAACCGCAACAGCCAAGCTGGCTTTAGTTCAGATGTCCAGGAATGGAGAGCTGCAGCCAGAGGGACATTGATCAAGGTCATGCACCTGGTTCCTCCGTGCCAGGCTTGCTCAAACCCCAACCAGCTCTGAAAAAACAAGTCTCATGTATGCATCAACGCGTCTTTCAGCAAACCGAGTGGGACTCAGAAACAACAAACGTAAACCGAAGAGTCAGCCACATCGGTGAGCAGAACTGGCCTTGGGAGGGGACAAGGGGGTGTGGGCAAGAGGAAACCAAGCACCTGGCATAGGCCCCCGTTTAGGTATGAGGGTTGACAAAACAACCCCCTTTTTGTGACTCAACTGGCGGCACCCCAGAAATTATACCAATCAATGGACGGCCCATTTGGAACCAACATTCTCACAAAACCCCTGGCTGACTGACAGGGTTCTCCATTGCGTGTGGATCCTTCGCTCTTGGGAACCCACTCCAAGGCAGCGGGGTTCACATCGTCGACCTTCAAACCCGAATGACTTCTGCCGAGCCACATCCTGACCTCTGGGTCGGCGACTCCTCAGCTCCTGCAACCAAAGACCCAGAAACCGCTGGCTCGCAGGAAGTTGAGCAGGTGGCCGTGGTTTCGGACAACTACCCTACCAGAGTCGGATTCCCTATCCCCATGCGGAAACAACTGACCCACAAAAATCAAGCTGCTAGACTGCATAGAAAGAGAGTGTGTCCCAAATCAAAGGAACCTCCAGCTGGTTTGTTTATGTGAGGGAGAAACGAGAGAACAAGTAACTTAGGGGAAAGGTCTCCCCACCTGCTAGGTCTCACCATTTGCATGGCACCTGAAAAGTGCGCATCAGCTGATTCAACCGGTGAATAGAAGTATCAACCACTGGCAATGTTGACTCGTGCTCCATACTTCGGAGCATTGGCCCCCTGAAATGTTGCGGAAACAATCTGGTGGTTTCATGTCTCCCCAAGCTTATGTGTCAAGCCCGGAACCTCTGTACATGGCTTCATGTTCGCTCCCTTGTATGTTGGCCACACTTAGGCGCCCTGCAATGTTCTCCTTGTTGGTTAAAAGAGAAAATGAGCGAAGCCCAAAAGAGCAAAGGGGGGAAAGGGCAAACATGCCAGAGGCAAAGTGCAAAAATTGCAAAAAGGCCAAAAGGCCACGAAGGCCACGAAGGCCAAAAGGGCGACCTCCTTGTCTGACATGCCGCCATTTGCCCCAAACTCAGCTGACGTCCATCACTCCTCCGCAGGCGATCGCTTGGCCTGCACCGTTTGGCACCAGCTCGCCAAACGTTGGGAACTTTGCGGGGGGGGGGGGGGGGCCAAGTGAGAAATAATGCAATAGCTAATCGTCTTGTATGGCTAGAGCCGACAAGGGGGCATGGTTTCGCAGTAGGGCAAAGCCATACTTTCGGGGTACAAGACACTAACCCTTCAGTCAACTAGGAGGATCTCAAAATGGTGGACGTCCTCTTGGACGTCGCGCACCAAAATCCATCCGTCACGTTGATTCATCCGGGGGTCGACAGCGCGGTGACTCTTTGCACAGGGCGTCATTTGTGGTATCATGGTTCAATACCTCCAGCAAACATGAGGGGCAGGATAATTAACGGAGCACCCTTATGAACCGAGTGACCCGTCAGAAACTTGGGGCGCAGGCCGTTTTTCCTTCTGCTTCCCACAAGACATCCCTTCTAAACAGTTGGGCTGAAAAATGTTCACTTACCCCACTCATTAGGCTGTCAAAACCAATGGTTCCATTTTGGTAGAATTCACCACCCACTTTCGTCTATTTCCGTGAATGGGATGAATCGGATGTTCGCCGGCAGTACAGTTTGGATTTTGGCCCATGCCCCATTTCTCAGTTTCCATCTCTTACTGTCCCAAGAAAATCCGCGGACTTTTCACATCCCCACATCCCCACATCCCCCGGCCGCCTTCGGGCTCTCGCTGCCCTCGCTGGCGCTGCGTGCCTTCGGGCCTCGGATCGCGGCGTTTTTTCTCACTGAAACCCAGACTCGCCAGAAGCCAAACCCTTCCTGCGGAAGGGAAAGCCTGGCTTTTTTATCTTTTATTGTTTTTTTCCAGCACCTTCAGTGTGTCCCCACCCTTGAGTTCGTGCCCCTCCAAGTCTACCCTTGTGGTTGTCCTAAGGTTCGGAGCCTGGCAAACGTCTCCCGAAATGTCACAAAAACTCCGCAACCGGGCGGCTTTCACCACATGGAGCTCATGGAATGTCCACGAGCTGACCTATGGCCTGTGTGAAAGCTCAGATGCCGTGCCCTCCCCGGCCGCAAGCAAAGAAGCAGCCGCAACAAGTCCGAGCCCCTGAAACATGCGGACTGAAACGCTCCCCAGCTGTAAGGTACTTGTTCGGGGGTCTGCAAATCTTCATTTTTGAAGAGTGTGTGAAACACAGGTGAGATCATCCGTTCAGTGTCTCTGCTCTAGCTTGATCTCGGTCTACTTGACCCAACAGAGTCCCTCGTTTCTGACAGGGACCCGCATGAGTCACAATCAAGACCTGGTATTACAGAGGAACTCCCAAAACCAGCTAAAGAATCAACAAGAGTGTGGACAGACGCCTATTATGGTTGGGATTGTCTTACTAACCTTCACTTACTCGGGTTGTGACTGTGGCTCATATCGACAAATACTGACGTGAGAATCAATGCTATATTGGCAAGGAGATCATCGGGGCTAAGAGAACTGCGTGCTGGTAGGCCACATCTCCAACGGACAAAAAACGCCTGCGCAGGGCGTGCCCAGCCTTTGTGGTGTGGTTGTGTGGCTTCCTGAGCCCTATTGCGCATGGACAAAATCCTACAGCAGTTGGCAAGTGATTTACCCCCTTATTTGAAGGGTTTTGTCCACCCCGACTGTTGCAGGGGTTCTGTCCATCCGCAGTCATCTTCCCCTGACTTCGGATGTGTCGGACCCCTCGCAGAGGGCTTTCCCCTTTCGCCAGTCGAGCGGCTCACAGATCGCTTCCTCTCTGATCGCCCCTGGCGTTTTTCTTTTTGCCGCGCAGCAAGGCGTGTGAGGGGTGGGCAACGGCTCAAAGGCTCCTGAGGGGTGTCCACGTTGCCATAAAACCCACCAGAGGGTCCCTTTAAAGGAATAACTTCCAAGACCCCGAAACGCCAGGTTCCATGTTGGTGGACGGGAGGGTAGATTGCCTGGGAGTTGGCTCTCAGTCCTCTCATCGCCAACCCCCATGTCAATCTTTATGTCCCCGATCGGACCACCTGTCTGCCTCTCTGTGGCCCCGCAACCACCTTTGAGGACAAGACATCGGGAGGCGGTGTGCGTTTCCTTGCCACTTTTAGGGGTACAATCTCGATTCTGTTGAGCTGGAGGTACGCCACAAGGGTTCAAGGGAAAATCCCCATTCCTGAAATATACGGGTGCTGCCCACGACATGAGCCCCCTACAAACGATTGGTGTCCTGGGTTTGTGGGCCACCGCAAAACGGGGCACCTGATTCTGGGAGACACCAAGATCGCCAGACCTGGTTTGCCTTCACTGTTGTTGCGGGGAAGATCCCGACCCCGACAGTACAGAAGCTGGCAGCTCGGTGTAAGGTCATGGCTTCAGAAAGATTCGTAAGGTTTGTCTAAAATTGCAGGTCCATGAAAATCCCTAACCCCACTAGGATGCTTTGGCTATTGCACACATGAGCTAAGAGCTGGCTTAAGAATCTGTCCAGCGAAAGGAAAGTAAGTTCCTGACTTCATCAGGCTATGGCTGAAAACGGCGGTTCCCAAAAGTTTTAAGTGAAACAAATCAATCCAACAAATTGGTACTTTGCGAGTTGTAAGCCTTCAAGCCCACCCCAAACCCTAAAAGCTTGCCAACAAGCTGCACAAGCGCGAAGACACAAGATACAAGTCCTACAATGCCCCCGAGCAACCCAACTAAACACCTTGATGAGGTACGTTCTTTGGCCCCAAGGAGGCTGTCCGCTTGCCAACTCTGCATCTGGCCACTAGGCCCCTTCCCCTCTCCCAGCGACTCTTCCCCCCCACCACTCACTCATCCACGCCTTGCTGGGGGATCTTCTTTGGCGGCTGCCGTTGTCTTTTTCCCTGTGGGACTCCTGGCCGCAAAAGCAAGAGCCAAGCGCAGTTGCCTCTCGCAGGGAAACGCATGTTCCCTGCATGTCGCCATGTGCGCTTATGCCCCGGATTAGCCCTTTCTTTTACCGGGGTTTCTCATATATCCCTGTAAGCATCACAATCAGCCAAAAAGGCAGAAACAATGTCACAAGGGCACCTGTTTTGCCAAATTCAGCTTTGCCTATACCTTGCCGAACTTCTCAAGGCGCAAGACAAATTTGTCACAGCCCTCGCAAATCTCGCATCCTTCTCGTCCTTGGATGGCTTCTCATCCTTGGAAATACCTCAGGCCAGCTTCTTCCGGAACGCCACAGAGACCGGTTGAAGACTTTGGAAGTTCATTGTGACCTGGATATTTCATAGTCTACCTTCCCAATTTTGGGCACCGAACCAGCAAGTCTTGGTCCTGCCTTTACCCTAGGTGCCCAGAATGCCACGCAGATTAAATGTGGCAGCACAACCCTGAGCCTCCTTGCCTATCACCACGATGTAGACACCATGGCTTAGAGTGACCGTTCGTTGGAACCCCTTCTTGCATTCACACTGTTTGGGTTGGTGGTTTGGGCTAAGGGGTAGTGTCCCATTTACCCTCTACAAAAGCCAGGGATTCGCCGGGAAGTGGTGGCGGTGGGCACCGAGTGTATCAAGAAACAAAAGACTCCCGAGAACTCACTTCCTATAGGTGAGTCACACTCTCTTCATGCAAAAGTCCGCCCTGAAGTGCTGGTTCTGAACTCGAAACCTTTTGGGCCTATCTCTTCCCGACTGCTCCCTTAGCATGGCACCCCAAGTCCTCATTTGCAGAGGAACCCGCTCTTGGGTCTCTCTTTCTTGGGTGCAAACCATCACCTGTAAAAGCTGTCATTCTGCCTGTATCGCAACCAAAGTGAGGCAAAGAGGAGACGATACTTTCGCGACGTGCTCGAACGTGGCATCCTCGCTTGCTTTCCGTGGGCATCTAGCACAACCCAGAAATGCGACAACTGATTAGATCCTCTTTGCCAGCAATCAACAACAAAGCGCAGCGGCCGCACTAAAAGCATCATCGTCTCCTCCATAGGGCGCGCGCGCGCGGTGCTTCCTAGTTCTTTGCCAATCCTGCCTCTTCGAAACAATGTCCCTTCTGGATGCAAATGAGGACATGTATAGAAACATCCTTCCATAAGTCAGTGTGCCCCCCGCCAGCTCCATTCCGCCCCCGTCTTGAGCAACCGGACGGACCCCCAGCACGGTGGACTTTTCCTGCACGGTGTGCTCCGCCTCGGCGCCTCGGCGTCTGAAATGGCTGGGAGGAGGTCGAGGGAATCACCCCGAAAGGGCCAGAGGATGCTGTCCGGCTTCAGACCTCTAGTCACGTTGAGTTGACCTTCACCTTGGGCCGGTCGAATACCGGAAAACAGCGGTGGCCGCACCCTCCCGACGTTCTGGAATCTGCCAGAAGCCGCCGTGAGCAAAATAATATGCAAGGGTCCCCCAATCAGGTGCCATGATAGTGCAAGATCAGCTTTGCTATCACATGAATGAAGCAACCTCCAAAGACTTACCCGCCAAATCAACATGTAACCCCAAAAAAGGGTTCCCAAAAGCGACTCTCTGCTGGCTTTCTGGGTTCCATGTCAATCAGAGTCACCTAGCCCAATGGACCCAAGAACCTCAGGCAGCGGCTGAGCTCCTCGGCCACGGCGCCTCGATGGCCAGACCACTACCCCGACGGTAGCTTTACAGGGTATGCATCCGTGTTGCGGGTAAAAGGTGGGTATATAGTCCCAGCTCCTCCAGTAAAGAGGATAGAATAAGGGTACCCTTTTTTCTGTAGTCTATTTTAGTAGGGGAACCCTCCCCCAAAAAAGGGTAAATGTGCACTACTGGGGGACCTAGAGTCAGTTTCATCTACGTGATTTGGCTTGGTTTGGTGGATAAGGGCTGGTTTCCCATCTACCCTCTACAAGAACCAGGGATTCAAACCACCAATCCAAACCGCCAATTAGAAAAACGTGATATAGTGCTTCCCGAACATAGAACCCAAAAACAGGGCCCTAATCTGAAGGGGAGCGTGTACTCTTTTGCTGCCACATCGTGGTTGAGCATCCCACTAAACTCCTGGGGGTAGTGGTGTGGGGCTAGTAGTGTGGGGGTAGTGGAAACCATCGTCGAAGACAGGAACCCGCAGACCCTGTTTGATGTTGGAAACTCCACAAATACCCCGAGACCGAGCCAAACACATCAAATAACATGGAAAAAAGAGAAAAGGGCAACTCAAGCCATCTTTGGAAGGGCACCTCACGTAGAGTGCTCATCTTTCGAACCTGGACATGCTCCCGGAGGGATCGCCGTCCAGTAGCCCTGCGCTTTGCGTTTGCCCTCAACCAAACATCACATGTTTGATTCCATAACCTAAAAGATTGAAAATGATTCTCAAAAACGAACAAATGTGGTCAAAACGCTTCTTGTCTGGACCAGAATCAAGCTTGCGACATTTGTGTATGGAATTTGGAATAGGAGCCATGCTGGTTGGCCCACCTGGTCAGTGTCCCTGGGGAGCCTGTTTTTTGGGGCTGATCCAATTTTCAATGGAGAACCCGCCAAGCAAAAGGGAAAATGGGTGAAACACACTGAATACCTGGGTCAATCTCTTGTGTCACGCCACCACTCAGCCGCCAAGGAATCCCCGCCCCCTCCCCCCCCCCCCCCAAATTCCGAATCCCCGCGCCTGCGTTGGGGAGCTCGGCTTTGATGACTTTCCTTTGATTTGAGAAGCAAGCGCCGCACCGGCACCCTCGTGGAATTAATTATCCTGCCCTCAAGGCCAGAAGGAAAAGGCAACGCTGGCCTCCCCAAAGGAAGAAGTAGTCTTCCAACACCCTTCCTGTCAGATTCCAGAAATGTTGCAGGGAGGGCACTATCCTTGACAACCCAAAAAGATCAGCCAAAGCGTGAGACTCAGCTGCACTCCAAGGCTCTCCAAAGCTGCCTTCGCCTGAGGGAAGGAGCAAGACACAAAGAATGGGGTGCATAGACGTAGCACCTCCCCAAAGTGGAGTTGTCTTGAATGGAAACCGGATCCTAATGGCTGGCTTCCTTTGGTCTCTCTTTTTGAACGCCAAACCTGGGGCCTCCATTGGTTTCCGTTGGTTTCCGTTGGTTTCCGTTGGTTTCCGTTGGTTCCCGCTGGTTTCCGTTGGTTTCCGTTGGCTTCCGCTGGTTTCCGTTGATTTCCGCTGGTTCCCGCTGGTTCCTTCGGTTTCCCTTTGAGGCCAACCACAAAGGGCCCAAAGCGACCTTTTACCACTTCAGCGCGCCGCGCCTCCGTAAAGGCTTTGGCATCTTTGGACTTTCGCACCTCAGCGGCCGAGTGGGAAAGGGAGCTTCGGCAAAACTCACCGTGCCTTTCAAGTGCCTTGCTGCGAACCTTGTGAGGGGCTCTCAAGGTTATTTTGGGGGGATTTCCCTGAGAGAGTGATTTTGAGGAAGTCGCTGTACCGAGCCCGGTCTATGTTTGAGTTTGGGGTTGGAGGAACGGCATGGCACTGCCTCTGAGGGGGAGAAATGTTCGGGTGCGTTCGAAGGAAAGGGAAATACCCTACTGTCACACCCACGATCGGTCCTCTCTGCTGCATGTTCCGCGGTGTGTTGACATCAAAAACACTTTGTACGTTTCTCATGGCATTCATCCTGATCTAGGGCTTGCAGCGTCAACAAGTCCCACAATAGACATGTGCGCAAATGACTTGTTTGCAACAATCCTCGTTGCCGAAAGGCTGTTGAACTCTGTTTTGGCAAAGGGCTGGTTTAGGTAGATCTGCACAAGTTCGGAACACAAGTGACAATGTGTATGTGTTTAATCATTATATTTGATTGCGACAGTACATGCTGATGAAACGGGGCAAGTGTGTGCAAAGTGCTGAGGGTTTTGGCCACAGTACTGTGCCTGGTTCCCTATGCAGCCATGCAGAATCCGCGCTGCCTCCAAACCATGCCAGCAGCAGCCGCCGATCTGCTTTACGGTTGAGCCACAGTCCTTGCCCCTAAAAGAGAAGTTATGGAAAAAAAACATGTAGGGAAATTGCTGAGTCCCTTGTTCTGCGGGGAATTTCAGGAGTCCGATATCCCGCACAAATTGACAATGGACCCTACGGTTTGATCGAACCTCGGTTGTTGCTTGCTGCCTTTGTCAACAATCTGTATCACCCATCCCCTCCACCAAGAGAAGAACTCAACAAGCCCCCCCAAAAAAAAGAACAGACCTCGACCGCATGCCTTGCAAGAAAGCAGTTGCCTTGAACAAGGCCCATCGAACCACGGCTCACACCCAAGCAAACTACACCGCCATCAGCAAATGGTCCAGTTCAAAAGGAACAAAACACATCGAAGGTCCGCCATTACCAAAGAATGTCCGCGCCATTCACCAGGTAAGTGGAACATCCCCTTGCATTTGTTTGGTAAGGCTTGGGTTCCATTGTTGCATTGTCCAGACGTGAACCCAGGGATGGTTGATTTGCCAAAAAGAGCGTCCGTCGGGAACAAATAACAGGTTTCAAGCCAAAAATGGCACCCCGCCAGGATTTTTTGCGGGATCTGTATGTACCCTTTTGGTAGCGGCTGGCCATTGAACGCCCCTGACGGGGGGGGCAGGGGGATTCCATGGCGAGGCGCCGCGTTGATGGCCCGCAGGATCTTCAGCTCCGCAGCTTGCTGCAGCTGCTCGCGATTCTCCTGGCTCTCAGGGAAGTTAGTTCCAACTGGGTTTCACTCCTGCCTTTCCCAACATCCCGTGACCCTTGCGAACTGCGCGCACCTGAGAGAGAGAGAGAGAAAGAGAAAGAAGAAGAGAAAGACAGATCGAAAGAAAGATCGAAAGAAAGAAAGAAAGAAAGAAAGAAAGAAAGAAAGAAGGAGAGACGGAGCGAGAAACTCACAAGCCAAACAGCGAGAAAGAGAGCGAGAGAGAGAGAGAGAGAGAGAAAAAAAAAAAAAAAGAGAGAGAGAGACGAAAAAGAGAAAGAGAGAAAGCAGGCAAGGTGCCTGCAAAAATTCGTGGGGCCTCCACTGTGTCTACAACAAAGGGCCCTTCACTTAAAGAGACACCTGTTGGTACCCAACAGCAAAGTGAGGTCATCAAACAGCAACGAGGCACAAGCAAACAAGCAAGGCAAAGCAAAGCACAGCAAAGCAAAGCAAAGCACAGCAAAGCAAGCAAGACATCCAGCCAGTGAGCGAGTGAGCGAGCGAGTGAACGGACCGACAGACAACAGACAGACAGCCAGCCAGCCAGCAAGCCAGCCAGCCAGACAGACAGACAGACAGACAGATAGGTAGGCAGGCAGGCAGGCAGACAAATAAATACAAACATAGCAACCACGCAAGGGGCAAAGAGAACACATAACAAAGAACAACAACAAATAACAATCAATAAAGAAACAAATCAAACCAAACAATTTCAAAAAGAAAAGCACGCCCACGCAAGCCTCTGGACGCCCAGACAAGCAGCATAGCAAAACAACATGCATGATGGAAAGGGGAAAACAATAGAAGACCGACCAAAACCTACCAAAGAACCAAAACCTATCAAGGAACCAAAGAAGCAAACCAAAACCTGCCGAAGAACAAGCAACACCAGAAATAGACACAAGCGCCAGGGGTGTCCTCGGACTCCTTGCGCGGGTCTGGGACCTCCTGACGATGTGCAGGGGCGAATGCTCCGCTGGGGACAAAGCCACCTCCCCCCTTTCGTGGTGGTTCAATTGTTCAGGAACACGTCGTGAATAATTTGTTGACCTTTCTATAAACCCCGGCTCGATTACTAGGTGTCCCATTTTGGAGGGAGATCCTTCCCACCTTCACTTGGAAGGACCCTATTCTGCATTGATTCATCCGGGGCCAACATTGCTGTGGTTGATTTCCTGATGCTTCTTGACCAGACCTTCCTGTGAAGGCTCCGCCGGACCGCACCGAAGGATCGTTGACCGCATCCCGAGATTGCCGGACAGTCAGGTTGTCACCCTCCATGGTTGTGGAAACTCACCCATGAGTCATTCCACTTTAAGGGGATTCCCGGTAACAGGGAAAGTGGCCCGAGAACCCTGTTTCCTGCAAGCATGCCTTCATCCTTTCAATGCAACCCTTCAGAGCAACTCATGGCTGGAGTCGGCATCCTCAACTCCAATCCTCTTGCTTTACCCTATTGCAGGGGCTATTGTTTCATGACCAAAGTCTCCCCCTGAGTATCCTTTCAGGTTTGTAAAGCTCCTCAAAACCGGCTTTTTGCCGAGCGTGGGCTTAAGACCAACTTCAACAAGCACTTCCAAAGCCAACCTCCGGGAAGCCCGGATGTTACCTTAAGAAGCCCCACCCCGGCGCAAATTGCTACCCTAGGCAATAAGCAGCCCCCCCCCTCCCCCCCCCGGCGCCACGGGCGCACCACTCGCGGGAACCGGATCCGACCCCGATCAAATCGGTCCTCCGTCGGGGCCGGGGAAGGCCTCGACTTCTCCTGGCCGGCAGACGGCGTCCGAATTCGGGTCCCGAGAAGAAAGACCAAGGGGGTCCCCCCCAAAAAATGGCACACCCAAAGAGTGAGCTGGTAGTAACAATCAGTTTGACAAAGCCTTCTCTTCTTGGAGCGCACTAAACAAACCCCCAAAGTTTTCCTCCAATAACAGTTAATCCAACAACTAGCATGTCTCTACATGTTCCCATCAATCTGGTTATTTATTTATACATACATATGTGTCATCATAGTCAAAAATGCACATCCTTGAAGACCCCTGCCAACCACATAGACGGCAGAACCTTCACAACACAGATTTGAAGCTGTGAGCCTTAGGCTACCCATAGGCAGGAAGGCCATCAAGGGATGCCGTTTCTTCATGCTCAAAAGCGGAAACCAAGGCTGGCCGGGTGGGAATCCTTTCGGATTGGTTTTCTCAAGGGATGCTAAAAGAAATCCACCCATGCTCAAACGCCCTCCACCTTTAGGACACGCGCAAACACGTGCGCAGGTCTGACAGGTCTAGTGACAGGTTGCGTGGACTTGTGACAAGCACAAGACACCAAACGCAACTCTCCCAGAGTCGGCCTCCTCATCATCATCATCCTTCTCCTCCTTGTCATCCTTCTCCTCCTTGTCCTCCTTGTCCTCCTTGTCATCCTCATCCTTGTCCTCCTTCTCCATGTCCACATCCTCCTCCTCTTCCTGAAAGGAGCAGAAGAAAAAACATACAAAAATAAACAAGGGGGGGGGGGGGGGCGGGGGGGACGGCCCAAACGCTGCCTGCTGCGCTACTCAAACTTGGGCATGCTGTCAGACGCTTTCCCAGAACTCCGCCATGGGAAAGAAGGGCGCGCGTTTGACACTTTATTTTAAACCACCCCTGAAGAAAAGGACCAAGAAAATGTCGGCACTTGTTTTTGGGCCAAGGAAGTGCGACCGATTGAAAAGGGTCCTCTCGCTTCCACTGAAGGCCCAAAGCAAGACCCAGGTCCATGCCTATCGACCCTTTTGCAAAGAAGTCCGACTGGTTGGGCTGGTGGGCAACATGTTCATCTTCTCACAAAGTTGGCGCAAGAACCTCGTCTGTTTCGTTTCTGTTGGTGAAAAAGCACATATTTGCTCTGTCCCGTGTTCGAGGCAACAGGTCCAAGCAAATGGAGCCAAGACATCTCAAAGCAAAGGGCAACACGAATGCAGGCGATCCCTCCCTCTAGCTCACTCCTTCTCGTCCTTGTCCTTGCGCGGGGCATGCGGCATGACCTGACTATTGAAATGTGGGCTCGCTTCCTTTTTGCTGGCTCCCAGCTTGCAGCGGTTTTGAAGGGGAACTAGAGGGGAACCACACCCAAATTTGAGGGTGTACCTGGTTTCCCAGCAACTTTTTGGAGACAGCCCACCCTGGCCCGCGTTTTCTTTCCTGGGCGGCACCCGTTGCGTTGGGTCTGATTGGATTGAATGCGCTCGGGAGTCCTCCTCATCCTCATCCTCATCCTTGTCCTGGCCCCGGAAAACTAAAAGCCGCTTACCTCCAAGAGGAAACGCACACTGTAGGGAGCCCATGTATTTATTCCTACACAGAGGGTCTATTCAAAAAAAGGCCTTCCGCGTACCTTCCCTCGGCTTCAGAGCCACTAGTATTCAGTACAGTTTGGATGAAGGTCGATATGACGCAATGCTTGGAATCAGCAACGCTGATCGTCCACTGAAGGGCACCATTTATGTTCACCCTGGTTGCCTGAGTGCCCTTGCAAAAGGCACCACTGGGGTTGGTTGAGTTGACTTCATGTAATTTGCATTAACTTGATTTGCTGTGCTTTGATTCAGTGTCAAGAAGAACCGGCCGAAAGGCAGAAAAGACAAGGAATGGAACTCACTTGGCAACTGGGACAAGGGGCAGCTGTCAAACGCAGTCTCCCTCAGCTTCCAGGCCTTGCGAGGCTTACCTTCTGCCAGCTCTTGTAGCAAGGCAGGATGGTTGTGCGTGTATATCTATAATAAATATAATAAATCTATTCACGTGTTGATATGTATGGCCTGGTGTATATATATATATATATAGGGTGTGGCTCAAAATTAAACAGGAGGGGTTACGCAGGTTTTGGTCCATGTTTCCACTTACCAGGGTTCCGTTGTGGTACCGGTTGTTTGAGCCACAGCCATATGTTCTTTGCACATGACCGCAGTGAGGAACCTCTTTTTAAAGTGGCCCAAGGTGATGCTCAAATCACCCAGAGAGGGAGACAAAATTTTGCCTGACAAATAGAAAGCACATACAGAGTCCATCGAAGCCTACACCAAAAAGATGGCTGCTCCCATTCCTTGGCTTTCAGGAGCTGAAACCTCCTGGGAATCCCGTTTGGGATGACGCCTGAAGGGAAACCAGCAAACCAACCCTTCTGGAGAATCTCTTCTGTAGAACATTTCCGACGTGAGAACATTTCGGCAGCCCCCCCCCCCTCGAAAGCCCGCGCCTCCGCATCGCCTGGGCAACAAGGTTGCATGAGTCGTTCTCGCACACACACACACACACACACACACACACACACACACACACACACACACACACACACACACACACACACGCGCGCGCGCGCGCGCGCACAAAAACAAAACATTGTGCCACAGATCCGGCCCCAAAGACCAGCCAAGAATTTGGCTCCCGTGTTTTTCCTTGGGCTGGTTTCGTTCCACCGACATGTCCACGTCACTGCCCATTCCTCGCGGCGAAACGGTGCCGAGGCCGTGGCCCTTGGCAAAGTGCGACCTGAGAGGGGAAGACAGTCGAACCAGCCAAGAATTTGGCTCCCGTGTTTTTCCTTGGGCTGGTTTCGTTCCACCGACATGTCCACGTCACTGCCCATTCCTCGCGGCGAAACGGTGCCGAGGCCGTGGCCCTTGGCAAAGTGCGACCTGAGAGGGGAAGAGTCGAACTCGACGGTTTCTACAGCCCGCAGGGTTTCCCTATATGTCCCCCTTCATCTATGACTTGAAAGGAAACTCGCTCAGGGAAACAGACATGGATCGAGCCGAAGACGACCCCTAATATTGATCAACCTCCCTAAACATCCAATTTAGCCGGTGTGTGTACGTGTGCGTCACCGTGCCTGATTGTCCCCTTGAGGAACTCCATGAATTTGCCAGAGTGTGTCATTGGTCCCTGCGGGCTGGCTTTCCAGCTGGCCCAGTGGAAGCACAACGAAGCGACTTGGAAAGACACACGACCTCAGCTCCTAAATACACCCAAAGCCCAAAAGATCCTACGTCGAATTAAAACAAATTCCGACAAGCGCAAGTTTCCAACTATCCAGCCCGAAACAACCCTAAACCCTAAACAACCCACAAAAGCAATTGTTGAAAGGCAAGATCCTCCAACACCTGTGGGCAGGACGTGTGTTTCCAAGTGTTCTTCCTGCCCTCGGCCCGGGGTGGACGAGCGAGTCACCGGGCGACTGTTCTTCCGAGGTCCCTGCAGCGACTTCAGGCCTTGCTCTTTGGCCTTGGCCTCCAGAGCACCGCTCGCCTCTTCCTGCAGCTCGGCCTCCAATTCGCCTAGCTGGTGGCTACGGCAAAAACTCGGTAAAGGAGAAGTGGTGAAGCGGGGGAAGCATGGGGGCAGAGGTTTGGGCGGTTTGGGTTCAGGGGGTTTGGGGGATGGTGGGTTTGGGGTTTGAGGGGTTTGGGGTTGAGATTAAAAACAACGTGTCGACAACCGCTGGCACCGGTTTGTGTCGCGTTTGGGGTATGATTACTTTAAACAGCGGCTGACGAAGTTCCGTGTGACAGGATCCCCCGACAGTATATATGTTTCGGACACGCGCATGTCGGAGTCTCTCTAAATGGCGGAACCCTTTCTGGTCGGTGTTTAAAGGAAAACCACGAGGGACTCCACCCTGTGTTAGGGCGAGAAACACCCATGTGATGTCAACTTCGGATGAATCCCGAGGACACTCAAAGGACTCCCCATAACAAGTGTGTCCCTATGGAATGATCAAATGTTCAACAAATGCACGATCCTCCAAATTGGGTCACTACACGGATCACTGTGGTAGTGCAAGAGCCACCTGCGCAACCCGACTTAGGGCTTGTCATGCGTCTTTTTTGAGGCTACCCCTTTTTCTTCGGAAAACCAAAGTGAAAGCACCGGCCATGATCCGATTCCTCTACTGACTCCGCGCCTGTGAGCGGGAAGTGTTCCGCGAGTGCCACTTCCAAGGCTTGCAACGCCTGGCAGGCCAAAAGGAACCACCCGAACGGCTCGAAAGGTCGACCCGGCTTCACCTTGATGCGCGTTCTGTTCAGGAATGAAAAGTAAGGTTCATTCATCCTTGAACCCCCAAGTGCGCGTTTTACTTTGGGCCTCCCTTAAAACCTGGTGATTGGCAACAGAATCTCTCATAGTGTCAAAGCACTCCGAGACTTCGGGCTAATGGAACCAGCACCCATCTGGGGTCCAACTCGTGTCGACACCCAGCACAACGAACAACAAATTATCTCAACGGCCAGTGGCTGTTGAAAGGGCGGTCGGGTTCAAGAAGTCGAACCATGCGGTTGGGCAACTGCCGGCGTGAGGCGGAGCGATGGGAGAGTGAAAAACGGTCTTGTAAAGAACCCTTTCGTCTTCCGCGCAATTGCCATGGATGGCATTCGTGTGTGTCTCCCTCACATTTTCGCTGAACCCCCTGCAGAAGTCCTTGTTCAGAGAGGGCAGTGGGTCTGTGGAAGATACCCGCATGCAGGGAGCCAGAGACGAGACGAGACCAGAGCGCTGGTATACAGGGGTGGTTTGCTTCTCAGATCTATTTGCAGATGGCAGCTGGGCAAAACTGAACCCTATCCACTCCAGTCCAGAATTCGTTGAAGTGAGGCCCAAAATCTGCGCATCCGCAAAGAGCCACCCATGGTGCAGCAGAAACTACTAGGCCAGCTGTCGATTCCCACCCCGTATTGTCGGCAAATGATTACCAAAAGCTTGTCTCTTTGAACATGTTCTGCTTATTGCCTAAATCTACAGATCTGAGATCCCCAGAATTCGAATCAGTCCCACAACGCGCCGAGCCGGCAGCGACCCACCCCGTTTCCGTATCTTTCTTGTGTTTTTCCTTTTTGTTTCTTTGTGAAGCTCCATGCATCTTTTGGCCCCCACCAAAACCCCGGAAGAAAAAAAGGGAAAAGGAAAAAGAAGAAGAAGAAAAAAACGCCTCCGTGAGGGTCTCGGCGTCGCAGCTCTTCAGGCCCTTCACGGCTCTCAGGACCTGGACTTCTCAACGGAAGGCCGAAAGAGTACCCTCAAGACAAAGACACGCACATGGCACATGGCAAAGGGGTGCTGGAAGAGTTTCCTGTAAAGGGCCCTTCTGATGAAATGGCTCCATGTTTGGTGGTTGCTATAGTATGAAGGCCACCCAAAACTGGCCTTTCTGCATAGTGTTCAAAGGGAAGCCAACGGAAACAAAAATTGGAAAAAGTACCCCCATTCAAGCCAACTTCAAAACCCTCCCAGCAAGCCACCGCAAGCGGCTGATCCCCAGCTTGCAACAGCTGCAGCGTCGAGCCCCCCTTCGAAATCATCCCTCTGAGCCAAGCTCCTTCAGAGACGCCTTCTGGCTTGCCTGCAGGCAAGAGTCAAGCAACCTTCACCCGCGGTAGTTGTCCTTTTAGTGGGACCCTGTTTGGTTGGCGTTGATGTTTGGCGTTGAAGAGAAACCACTGGGACACCCAGAGACAAAATGACTGGGCCGCGAGGTGCGTGCATCTGGGCGGGAGGTAACTCTGATGAGAAGTACCAATGGAAAGGAAATCAATGTCTCCAAACAGGGGTACCCTTTGATTTGTGAAACAACCAACGAAAGGGTTCCCTCACGACAAACGGGTGCTTTGATGGAAACCCAAAGGAGATTGGTGCTGTGCTCGGTGGTCGCGTTATTTGCCTTAGTTGACACACCCTGCGACCAAGACTAGGCACTTCCCGGTTGGTTGCCGATAACCCCAAACGTGGTTCACCCACATGTGCATCCTGACACCCCCACCTCCCCCCCTTCCGGAAACACAGGGAGGTCCTAAATCTCAACTTTTGGGAGTCGAAAGGTAGGGTCCCAACCTTTCAGGAACGCTTGCTCTGCCCTAAAACTTGGAGCCGCTGGATATGATTTCATTGGGAAAACCAGAAGCCAACCATGAGACGCTCGCCCCGGTGCTTCACAAGGCTCCGGGGAGAATGGCGCCTTGATTTTCTGCTTGTTTGTCGACATTTGGGTTATGGGTTTGGGGTGGGGTTTGGGTGGGAAAACCAAGAAACAGCAAAACCCGACAGAACAAATTACACCAGCATCGACCCCAGATAGCAACGATTGCACGCCAGCACCTCTAACGGCACTGCCCGAAGAGCACGTCAACCAAACTGCATCCCAAAACAGCACCTGCACGAGAATCCCCAAATTGCATGCCCCCTAGCACCCCGCAATCAATCTCGCAAAAATTCGCCCGCGCCCGTCACCAGCCCACCCGCACCAGCACCCCAAACGGCACGCCCCCTAGCACCCTGCGATCAGTCGCCAAAGTGCGCCCGCGCCATCCCGAACAGCACCCCCAAACAGCACTCCCAGAGCATCTGGCCGTCAATTTCTCCAAAATGCGCCCGCACCATCACCACACCTCAAACAGCGCCCCAAGCAGCAGCCCAAAACAACACCTGCGCCTGCAGCCCAGACTACATGCCCCCTAGCACCCCAGAGTCAATCCTGCAAAAGCGCGCCCGCGCCGTCGTCAGCAGCTCAAACAGCACCCCAAACAGCACGTACAGCAGCACCCCAAACTGCACGCCCCCCCAGCACCCAGCCGTCAATCTCGCAAATCATGTTTCCTTCTATATTGGAAGTTAGAACCCCTGTTGCTTTCAGCCATCTGGGGAAAAAACAAAGCCCAAAAGGCAACGCTTCCATAACTGGCTCTGCCTTTGTTTCTCAGTTGGCTTCCTTCACCCAGAATCAGCGAGTGCCAAGCGCCTGCTCCTTCTCGTCCTCACCAAGCTCCTCCAGCTTCGCCTCGATCTCCTCACCGTCCGGCTCCTGGCGAAGCATCGGAGGGGCGTGGTTGCGCCAGTACGGGGGGGGGGGGGGAGTGGAGCCTTGTTCAAGGGAAACCGAAAGGAAACCAAGGGGACGCCTTAAAAGGAACCTCCTTATGGAGAATACTCCTAGTTTTCCAAAAAGATCCACGTCCGCTCGAAAGGCTCGCTGACTGAACAGGCTGGACATTTGGAGAAGTCCCGTCCAAGGCTTCCGTGAACAGGTTCCTATACAGTGAGTCCTCAAAAAATTAAGATTGATCAACACGGTTGAAAACAATATCATAGGTCCCCTCAGTCAGCGATCAGGAGACTCAGGGCTGGCCAAGGCAGCCCCCTCTCTCCGCCCTCGAGACCTCAACGGTTCGGCTCGCCGCCAGCTTCTCCAGCTCCTCCGAGAGCGCGCGGCTCCTGCAGGCCGAAGCTTCCCGAATGGCTGTGGGTGGGGGTGTTTTGCTGGTACCCATCTTAAGGTCACCAGAAAGGGAAAAGCAAACGGACAAAAACAGCTTGCATTTCTTTGGGGGTGGGCCTTGTTCCAAGACTTCCTGCCACTGTTTTGACCAGACCGGCCAAGAGAAAAACGAAACGGGGCCATTTTCGACGGGACCAAGGTTAGGTGGCAGGTCTTGGCCATCGGTGTGAGTATCCCTTCGTTCTGTTCGATGAGTCTGCTCCGTGCCGAGCGATTGCAGCCAGGCAGCTGGCTGGAGTACTCCTCGAGCTTGCCTGGAGACGCAAAGAGGGCCACCGCATTCTGCCCAGCCCCTTTCCAAAAAATAAGAGTTCGTTAAAATGGAGAGGGGTGCAAGAGAGGCCGGGGTCGGGAGGGGTGTTCTTTGGGTTGCAGTACGGCAGGTTTGAAGGCGGATGCAAAAGAAGGGGTGCTAACTATAGCCACCCTTCTGCATGGTGAAAGGGAAATCGGAAACAACATGAAATTTGGAGTCCATCCCAGGGGCTCCAAATAGAAGGCTCCCAGTTTCTCGGGGCGGGTCACAACCCCCCCCAAACAATTTGAACCCGCCGCCAGGTCCACGGAAACATTTCTTGCTGGCGAAGAGGTGCGTTTCACGTGCTTAACTTTGACGGGTGACCAAAATGGAGTTTGAAATAATAGCATGTGCAGTGTGTTTCAACAACAACGTTGTTCTTCGCAGCCCTCCCCCACCACTGAAGATAAACAATGAACCAAAGAACCAAAGCACCAAAGAACCAAATAAGAAGATGCTCCCAAAATAGTGAAGCAACATTCTACCTACCCAAATCTTCGACCGACCGCCGACTCGGATTGTGGATGTTCCTGCTTCATAGATGGCATCAACAACAGCCCACCTTCAGCCACAAACAGCACCCCACCCAAGAAACGTTTGGCAACTAAAACGACAAACTTGACTTGAACAAGGGGACTCGATTATTCCAACCCCGAGCCTTTTTTACACCGATGAAAACTTGAAATGGAGGTCAAAAACCGGTTCCTGGTTAAAAAGAGGTCCTCCTTCAAGCCACTCAATTCCAACATGAATGTCGACCCCGTGACCCAGTCCCAGCCAAGTGATTTCTCCCCCCCAACCCCTCACGCTGTTTAGTGCGGACAAGCAGCGGTCGAGCTCTGCCACCTCCTCCTCTTGCTTCTTCTGCTCCTGTTCCGAATCAAATGGGAAAACCTGTTGCGTCCCGACTGAAGACGTTCATGTTGGATTATGTGCTAAAACGAATCCGTAGAAGGACACAACAAGGCAAATCATTGCATCCTAGCATAGGGAATAAGAGTTGTTGTTTAACGAGCCAGAGGAAAATGAGGTCATATGGCGCGCAAGCAATATTTGGCTCGTTTCCCAAGAGGGCATTGAAAAATTGGGGCCCGTCCTCCTGATTGCTCGTGAGAAATTTGGGTTGTGAAAGCATTGTAGAATTTGATTTCGATGTTTGGTTTCCCAAACCTTTTCGCCCTCTTTGTACGAAGAATCGCACAAGACCCCCCCCCCTCGTAATCCATGGCCCCCAAAGCATTGGGGGGGGAACTTCCTTGCCCAGGTACATTTCATTCCATTTCAAGCCAAAAGGGAAGCCGGAACTCCCAGATCAGGATTTGGGCACTGAACCTTCCAACCATTCCAAAAAGCCTCCACCCAGCCATTCCTCCGAATCCAGAAAACCTCCCCAGCACCTTGAGCTTCCTTTTCACGACATCTCGCCTCTTCGAGCATCGCCTTGGAGGATCTGCTCTCCTCCTGCAAGGCCTCCACCTGCCCATCGCTCGCTCTGTGAGGGGCCAACGGCCGTGAGGCCGTGAGGTGTTTGATTCTTGCGCTTGAGACACCGACTCTTGAGATTCCGTGTTTGAACTGTTGGACAAAGGAGAGCAAAAAAGTCGAAGGCGAACTATACTGGTTTCACCTATTCCTAACTGGCCCGTCTGCTTGCGGAACTGCTCTGGAACAGCTACTTGTTTGAACTACCTGACTTTGGGTTTATAACGGTATGTTTGAACCACTGTTGTTACGTCAACTCCATAGGGGTTGGGCTTTAAAGGTGTCCGTGGGAGTCTGTTTCAACGTGCAGTCCGTGAGGCCTTCCTGTGTGACGTGGGTCGAGTGCTCGAATTACGCTGGCAACAATGGCGCCACTGCAAAACAGAGTCTGCAGCTTTGCGAGTTGACGCTGTCAACCCTCCTTTCTCCAGCTGCCAATGCGAAATGCCCAAAAAGCGGCTTCCAGCAGTATCTCTCCCCGCATGACTGGGAGAGGACATGAGATTAAAAAAGGAAAAATAGAGACGAAAAAAAATAAGAAGAAAAAGAGGAAGAAAAAAAACTTTGCCCACCGTCGAAGGGTCACGTCCAAAGCTCCACCACATTGCGCGCTGCCGTCGCTTTCAACCGAACCAATGATCAGCACCTGGGTGGCGATCTTCTGGGTCTGTTGCTGCAGGGTGGCGCCTGCGTGCCAAGACCCACACAAGCCAATGAGTTGCTAAGACAAGGCTCATGGAAACCCAAACAGGAGCAAAGAATGTGAAAAAAAGCATGACAATGGCAAGCTCAATCCGGGGGAGCCACTCATGAATCACTTGGTTCAGAGGTTTTGGCAGTCACGTGGGAAGAAGCGCCGCTGCAAGCCACAAATGAAAGACGCTGCACTGGAGAGCCTGTGGCACGAGCTCGGCCCCCGGTTTTGCCCTGCTTCGTGAGGTCCTTTTCGGGGGCAGCGGCAAAGCCTCCTTTTCTTGCAGTTTGAAACCATCCCGCGCAAAGGTTCCAAAGGGGTACACACTCGGGCGATTTGAGAAACTCCGGTGCTCGATCCAGCGGGACTCCCCCCATCAGACCAAGGCACGCTTGCTAGAGAGCGACTCCTGGGCTTTTTCGATCGAACGGGCAAAGGGAGGACGGGTCAGGGAGCGGGGCAAACTTGTGGGAAACCCATACACAGAGGCATCTGCCAGAATCCAACACGGCTAGACTCCAAGAAATGGGTCTGCTGGGCAGTGATCCTTGGGACTGTGGGAAGACCACATGCAGGGAGATGATTCGGGTCTTGATAAGAACGTGTCACAACTGCACAGTTGAGGACCGCCTTCGAGTGCATGAGACTAGTCACAGGCTTGCTGTGGCACGTGGCCAAAATTCTTTCGGGGAAGAGAAACGGGCCATCAGCTTCTGGACCCTTTTCGCCCGAGCTGGAAACCAAGTCAGGACCCCTTGTCAGGGATGGATTTGAAGAAGCCGTAAAAGACGACGAAGCCAAAACGCACAGGGTCCTCAGGTCGCAGCTTTGCCCAGATGGCTCTGAGTTCAAATGAGCCCTTGTGGCGCCTGAAGTCAGTGGTTGTACCAACCTCCGCCACTGCTGCGACCATCAGCCTCATGGCAAGTGGCGAATAGAAATCCTTTCAGCAGGTTGTATGTAACTACTAGGTCCACGCGCCGTAGATGGCCGTGGGTTTTTGGCCATGCTCGCAGCAGCGAAGCGGTCAAAAACATTGATATTCCTATGGTTTTTCATGCATCTGTGTTGCTTCAATCTCTGTGCTTGCAATTCCAGTGGGAATTAGCAAAACCAGTGCTTCCACCAATAGAATTGCAACTTCAACATGCTTTCACGGAATCCCGCAAACTAACTGCCGATTTCACAAAATGTTGTCGATTCATCAAAATATATCAATTCTGCATACTGATGCGACCACCATCTTGCGACAACCATCTGATGTGTCACCCCTTGCAACTGGACGCCAGCGAGACTAAGCGAGAGGGCGGAAAACACGCAGAACGCCTCATAGCAGACCAAAGCACAGGCAAGCAAAGGCCAAGAGAGTCAAAGGCCAGTGGAAACCGATGAGGCAGCAAGACTATCTCTGCCACGAGCGACAAACACAGGTCCGGGGTTTGCGTCACTACGTCAAAGAGAGAGTCCAGGCACACAGCAAAAAAAGGATCCAGGATTGGGTGGCAGCAGAAAAGAGGGGACGAGCCAGCACAGCGCAAGATCAGGACGAGACCTAAGGCGAGACGAGCGTCCTCGGAAAGGTACATTTGAACCAACGCTGAAGACAAACAAATAATGCCCTCAAAAACTCGCTTGTTCTCAGACCAACCCTCTCCCTACTCTCACATCCATATTTCTGGTCGGATGGCCCGTGTAAGAGGGAATCCTTAGCAAAATTTTGGGGTCTGCCCGGTCTCTCCGCGTCGCCACGAACTTCCCGTCCTGCTCTTCCCCGAACTGTCGGTTGAACTCCTCCGTTTCCTTGACCACCTTCTCGATCTTGCCTGGCGAGAAAGCCCGCCAGAAAGCCTCCCTCACTGAGAGATGACATAACGGAACGCAAGGCGACCAAACCGAGTAAAAAGAAAAAGAAACCCGGGGCGACTCTTCCAAAGCCTTTGCCAATGAGTCACTGCTGATATTCATTCTGTCCCCCCCAGCGAGTGGATTCACAAAGGGTGGTCAGTATTGGGCTGTGTTCAAATGCCTTGGGGAGATGTCCATCGTCGCCTTTGTCTTGAGAAACAAGATTCACAGGTCTCTGGGTGATCCAGCTTCATGAGGCCTTGTCAAGGAGCGCTTGAAAAATCGTCAAGGGAAACCAACAGAAGACCAATGAGGGTTCCCAGACACGGTCACCGGGAAAAGCTGGCCGACAACTGGACCACCTGCGAATTCCAGGCACTAGAGATCTGTGATGTGCAAGACAGTGACGGCATCTGCCCAAAAAAGCAGGTGGATGCAACCCGCTTCTTTCCTTTTCTCAACCTGGACCCTTGTTGGTTGCTTTTTTGCTTGAAGTGGAACGCTTCAAATGGATTCGGCATCCCTTTTACCCAGCAGCGACAGGGGTCCATCCGCCCATGGGCCATAAATTCCAGGATCCGAACACACTCTGGATGCGCTCGGGCGGTTGACTCCTCAGGTATCGTTGTTTCAAGAGAACAGTTCTCAACCTGAGTCATGATCAAAACCCGGTATTATGGTTGGGATTGTCCCTTACTAACCTTCATCTGCCCGGGTTTTGAGCACGCGGCTCTGTCCTCTTGGTCCGATCACCCAGAAACACGCGGGACTCCGGGACGCGACACCGCGGTGCGGGTGCGACGGGTGCGAGGGGTGCGAGCTACGGGCCTTGGATCTCCTGCTCCTGCTTCTTAAGCTCCGCCATCTTCTCCTAGGAGTTCCCTTCAACTGCTTGTGTTTGGAAATCCAATTCGGCTCAAAGTCAAGCCCTCCAAGCGCCGCTTTCTTGGGCTGCCGATTTGGCCAAGAAGCGGGCCCCAACACATGGCTGTGAGGTTTACACCGAAACGGTTGGTGCACAGAAATCCGAACAGCGTCCATTCCGGAAAGTTCATTCCCAAACGATCAAAACCCTGCAGCTCCAGAAACGCGGCATGATGCGTGGCCGCTTTCTCGGAAAAACTTTGCAAGACTTGAGCCAGCATGACCATGAGCCATGGGGCTAGCCACATAGAATGGTCAAAGGGCCCCAGCTACGGGCATGGTGGCTAAAGCGCGGAGTTGTTGTTTCTTTTGCCGCAGCTTTGGAGAAAAGAAAGTCGTACCCGCCTAGCACCAGCCACATCAAACCAAAATATGCAAATAAAGAGCACCCCTCCCAAAAACAGCAGCTGAAACCTTTTCGTTGAAGTTGCCGACCACTTTCACCGTCACCAGTCTTGCCTTTGCTCCAGCAGGGAGTCACTTGCCCGTCCTTGTATCGGCGCTGCTCCTGCGAACAGAGCTCAATTTTGGGGAGTCTACCTCACATGTGCCTCTGTCGCAATTCCTGTGGGCCATGATCATGGCTCCTCGAAAGGGCAATCCTTGTCAATCCAAATGAGGGGTCCGTGGCCGTCACTGCCAAACCCCAGGTAAAGCGGTGTTTTGGCTCTAGCACAGCCCAGGAAAGGCTTTAACTTGGGTCTGAGGTTTCCGCATATTTGACTGGATACTTCACTCCTTTCAGGCCAAAGAGTGTCTCTGTCCATCTCAGGTCGCAAAACCGGGCTGGGCAACTGTCAGAGCGTCCTCGATCATGTCCCTCTTGGTCTGGTCCAGTTGGCCCTTCAGCTCTTTGTGCTGCTTCTTTCGGCTTTCCTCGGATCGAGACATCATTTGCCAAGCCATTGCTCGCAAGCGTACACTCATCTCAGAACCAATCCTCCTACTCAAGTTTCAAAGAAGACTGGTAGAAAAGCGACATGGAGGAAGATTGCATTCAGCTTAATGGTTCTTTTGAGATGTTGTCTTTCTGGAACTTCTTGTTTCGCAACGAACGATAAAACTGAAACAACACACAACGCATACTCAAGCTAAGGATACATATTGACGTTCATATGTGAAAGGATAGTGCTTCTGGTGACATTCCACTCAGGCCGTAAGCGTGCTTTGTGAAATACGCTTCGGGTCCAAGCAATGGGAACCCTTATTAGTCCCTGGGAAATGCCAGCGCAAAAGACGAAAACCGAGCTCCTACTCTTGTGATCTCATTTCCTGCCAGGAACAGAGACATTCGCAAGGATCAGCTGTGAAGACAATTCGGCTAGTTGTCTTACAACAAGTTCCCTTTTCGGATGCAACCTTAAACCAACAGTGTGTCTCAGAATGAGGAAATGGAGCTCCAAAGTGGTCAGCTTCCTTTTGGCTTCCCTTTAAAGCGTACAGCCCATCAACATCAACATGACATTCCTTAAAAGGAACCACCCCGCAAGGTATGCCAACCTCAAACAACTCAAAATCCACAAACGACAACCTCTCAAACAACTCAGACAGCCAAAACCGGGGCGCCGTATTTTTGGGGATTCCTCAAGGCAGACTTAAGCCTAGGGCTAAGAAACAGGCCGAGGTGCCGCCTCCTGGCGCCGGGATTCTGCCTGGTCGTTGAGCCTCGGGTCACATTGGGCCTGTGTTTTCAGTTGCCCTAAACCCTAAACCACAAGGCACGAAAACAGTTTGGACTCTGCACAAACACGGCATGCATGACTTCAGGTATGCTTGGAACCCACCCTTTTCGCATGTCCAGCAACCCTCCTTCGAAGAAAAACGAACAACAAGCGCAAACATCGCCCGCCATTCAAACCTTCCTCCCAACAGTCCCTCCAAACCCGCCAAGCCCCCAACCCCCCTCCCAAGAACCTCCCAAACCTCAACCCTCCAAACCCTCCCCAACCCCCCTCTTCAGCCACCGCGCTCGGCTTGGGAGGCCTCCTCCTGGCTCTGCAGCTGCTGCTGCTCCTCCTGGAGCTCCGACAGCTGCCGCTGGCCTCAAGCATCGCATCGCAGCAGCGCCGAGTCGAAGCGGCGCCGAATCAGCGGGGGTGGGGTGGGGTGCGGTGGTCGTTGGAAAAACCATCGCATAACGGGGGTGTCTGCTATCCACTGCTTCGCATCTTTCAAAGCCGCAGTCCTGTTCCGGTGAGACCGCTCAAAGGGCTGATGGTCTGAACCTCGGATGCATTGCCCACCGCATCGGCCCTGATCAAATTCGAAGCTGCCAGCACCTCTTGTGCCGAAAAATTGACCGCCGTCACCGGCGTGAGCTCGAGCAGCAGCTTCTCCCAGGGCTTCCTGAAGCGATCTCTGATGGCCTTGCCGAGGACAGGCACTTCTGGGACCAGAGCCTCGTCCCGCACCATGCCATCCCTTTTTTTTCCAAGGTCCTTCTCCTCGGGCAATCTGTAGTGATTGAAAGAGCCCATGTGCCTTGGCACGACAAGAGCGACGGTACCTTCTGCCCAACTTGCAGGCCGGTGAACAATGGCAGCATTCAACGCGTCAGGGTTCATCACGTATTTAGGTGGCACAACAACCTGACGCTCCCGCAGCGTAGATGTGATATCTAGCTCCGAGACCGGTGAGGTTGCGAAGTTGTAGCGGTCAAGCATCACAGCATGGACATCGTCTCGTGTCTTCGACGCGCTCGCGGCCACCTGGTCCCACAAATTTGCCATGAAGCGCGGTCCGTGCCACGTGGGCGGGGCGCTTTCTTTGATTACCAGGTACTCGTCCCAATCGACATATGACAAAACCCACCGGGCATGATGCTTGGCTCGATATAGGCAGTCATTGACAACCCAATTGTGTGTTGAGTGATGGACGGCATGATAATCTTGGAAGTGGGTTTGGACGGGAGTGATGTGGATGCGGGTTGCAAGGCCTTCCTCCAAATATGGTCGGTACGCCTGGAGAACCTCTTCGTCCATACCGTCTTGAGTGTACAACAAAAAGTGGTCAACGCCATGCATCCAATTGTACTCCAACCACTGGGGCACTCTGGTGCTGGTCGGCTTTATGCCAGGTTCATTCCAAGCTATCGAGACACAAGCCATAGTTTCGTGGCGGCCGAGAGAGTTTGGAATTTGTTTTGTCCGGATCTCCCCAAGCTGCACGCCTTCATTGCTTTGCACTATGAGGTGATAGTTGCCATCTGCTGCCTCTTGCGGCCAAGGGCAATGGAAGGCAAGAATCCTCTTCCTGGGAATGTCCGCCTCACCGCCCCACACCTTCAACGCAGCCTTATGGCTTCTGTCCGAAGAAGCGCAGAATAGCTGGCTTTCAGTGGCATGGCGCCAAAGATTGAAGTTGTAGTCATGAAGCAGAGCAATGTAATTGGTCCCGTTGCCGAAGACGGGAATGGCGCTCAGGAATTGAAGTTGAAAATGGCCCCAAGACATGGGCGTCGGTGGCACCACTATGGCCAAGTCTCGAGGACTTTTCCAGGCCGGGCGGGTCTGAGCTCGTGCCTGAACCAGCCAGGCATCCTCGCAGTCCGAGCAGTTCTCGCTGTTGCTGCCAGCAATAAGCAAAGCAACTAGAACTAGGGCTTGCAACCTCATGGCGCGAACTCGTGTGGAACGAAGTTCGATCTCGAAAGGATTGGGCTGATGACGGGCCTAGCCTTACATACGCCTTTTGCATGGAGTTGTACTGGAATTGTGTAGGCGTTTAACCTGTGGCTGAATGTTCGGTTTATGACCGACCCCTATCTGGGGAAAAAGTACGTGCGTTCTCCATTGAATGCTTGTCACTACTTTCAAGTGTCTTGCATCACCTCCTAAACCCTAAGCTTCAAATGTGCCAAGAGGTCTCTGCAGCGTCCAATCTTTGGGCTCTCTACAGAAGGCACTTGGAATGACTCCAGGTCCCATGCCTTGGGCACGGGTGACCGAACTAAGCGCATTTGTCTGATTCCCTCCGTTGGATTTTCCACCAGCTGGTACAGGAATTCGTCCAGTGTCAGTGAGCAGCAAGCTCGCTGATACCGGAACGTTCAGGCAGTCGACTTGAGTTCAAAGGTGTACCTCCAGCCCAATCTTGCCCAGCATGAGCGTTCCCTGACCCAAGTCCAGCCAGCCATGAAGGGCCGGCAAATGCTTTCCATCGGTCAGCAGGTTCTTCCAAACCTTCCTGAAAATCTCGCCTTCAGTTCCCACCACTTCAAGCTGGTTTTCACCATCCGCGCCAATGGTGACCACGAAGGAGTGGAACTTGTGCCCAGATTGTGTCCAGTTCTTAGGGGTGAAGCCCATCTCCGAGTTCCCGAAGCCTCCGACGCCTTCGACTCTCAGCTGCCCTCCTCGCAATCCTGGATGGAACTTGATGGCATTGCTGTTCTTGTCCTCCGACAAGCCGAAGCCGTTGAAGATGTACGCTGGCAACCCGAAACTATCCAGGGTGCGGTCCAGAAACGGCGACTGCACAACCACCACTCCAAGACCTCGGTCGTACGCGTCCGAGTTCAGCTGCACGCGGAAAACGACCTTTGAGAAACGCTCCTTCCTGGCTGAGTTGAGCAAAACCTCCGCCTTCAGGGCTGGCAGCAGCAGGTGACCCATGGTGCTCATCTCTAGGCCGTGCTCCGAGCTGCGCAAGTGCTCCAAATTCGCTGGCTGGCCTCCCATGTCCTCCAAGACTGCAAGAATGGACGGCATCTCGTGGATAATCCTGATGGCGTGAGCAGCTCCTTCCGGTGAGCTCGCGGCCTTGAGCAGCTCCTTGTCGGGGCAAAATAGAGTTTAAACCCCACCTTGACAAAAAAAGAATCATCATAACCAGTGGTTTAAACATGTTTAAACCAGTGGGTTGCCCCACCCTCCTTGTAGCCTTTGAAGGAGCTGGCCGCTTCCAGCAGCTTCTCCACGTCCGTCTCCCGTGCCACCACGGCGAAGATGGGCTGCGCCGCGTCCAGCTCCGAGACCGCCTGGCTCTCCTGCAGCACCTCGGCCGAGTGGAACAGCTTCAGGTAGCAGCCGTCCGGCACCTCGATCCTGGGAGGATCCGACCAGCCAAAAAGAAAAAATGAAGGAAACAACCAAGAGCGCAGGGCAGGAAGGTTAGTTACTCGCACAGATCAACACGGAACCAGAGAAAGGACAATGCTAAGAGGACATCCCCCTTTTTTGGCGCTCCATGTTCACAGGTCTGGCCATGGATCTGCTTCTCCAGTTCCAGGCGCAACTGCATCACGTTCTCCAGCGCCGCGGCGGCCACCTCGTAGGTCGCGCCGCCGGCCGTGGACACCGAGAAGACCGACATCTCGTCGAAAAGAGATGCCAGGGGTTGACGCGCCAAACCGAGCTTGGGCCAGGAGGAGCAATCCAGCAAATTAGTTTGTCGGCTCAGCCCTACCAGAACCCCTTGAGAGGTTGTGCGGTTTTGTAAGCTCACCTGCGCCCTCTTTTTTCCAACTGGTACCCCCCTTAGTCACACTTAGACTGCAAAAGTTGGCTGAAAAGCTGTCACTGGTTGGTTCCAAGGGAAGATGAAGGCAACCCCAAAGGCGCAAAAGGGCAAACAGGCTCGTGAAGTCCAGCCATTGTCTTGGAAGGGCCCCAGTTTTTCATGTGAGGTGGGAAGTTATTTGTAGGTTTCAAACCGTCATGTGGTGTGAAAATTTGATTTACCGCTTAAACCACCTGAAAAGGGAAGCTTATGCAGGGCACCCGACGTTTCATCTGGGCTCAAGACGCTCCTCTTCCTCTTTCTCCACCCGGGTGGCCAGATCCGACTCCATCGCCGCCTGAGCGAATCGGACGGACGGATCAAAACGGGCTGGCCATGGGCTATGCCCGAACAACCAACCAACAACTAAGTTGACACTTGGCATCTTGGTGTACTAGTTTTGTTCAAACGTGTCGCTATGAAGTTCAATTTGAGAGGAAGACCCTGTGGACATCAGTCGCATCGACCATTTCTGAGGGTGTCGGCTACTTGCGTTGTTTGTATCTGGGATGCTGTTGGCATTGTTGTAAAGGTGTCAAAAGGTAGACAGTCTCTCCATGGAATCTTGTACACAAACAACGTGACCTGTCACACTGGAGCCCTTGGTGCGCCAGACCGCCAAGCCTGTGGACCATCACTCCCGATGAGTCTCTTGGCTGCAAGAAATTTCACCATTTTCCCTCGCCATCAGCCGAACAACCGTGAAGTGCGCGTCCTTTGCGCCGATGCCCATTCTTAGCAGGCCAGCTCTGGCATGGGACTTCCAAAATAGAAGACTGGCCATTTGTTTGGGAGGCTAGATTGAAGCTAAAGTGGCTAACATGGTGACGTTCAAGACCACCGAAAAGCAGGGCTGTGGGAAATGACCACATCTGTGATACAACAGAAAGGGCCTCCCGAAGACTAACCACCCATGAAAAAGAGGGGATTGCCTTGTATCACAGAAGTGGGGATAAACCCCTTGATCCCACAACCCTGCCGAAAAGTGATTGAAATTTGGGGACGCCCTGTGTCTAGCCGAATTCCAAGTCCGCGCCTCCTTCTGCTTGCCCATCTCCGCAGACTCCGTTTCCAAGCCGTTCATCTGCACCTCGGCTTTTGCTTCAGGGTGCTCTAGGCTGGGCCCGTTTTCTAGAAGACTGCAACATGTTCCGCTGAAAGGACAGCTGCCACATCTTCGGTCTCGCAGACCCGAATTGCTGATTCAGGCAAGCCTGGGCGACCAAAACCTAAAAGGGAGTCAGCCATTGTAGCAGTCCCCTGTGGGAACATTTCGGTCTGAAATCCGCAAAACCCCAAGAGATTCCGCAGTGCCACCTGCTTCCGCATGTTCAAGCCCAACTCGCTGTTTAAACAGCCGCTCACGGGGAAACAAACATTCTCCAAAAGGTGAAATGCCCACATTGCAATGGCCGGATACCGGCAAAAGAGCGCCAGCCAAAGAGCAAGCGATCAGTGGGTCTCCGATCCCCTCCCAACAACCGCGAAACACGAGGCCAGAATCTGGGCTTGGCGCCTGCAAACCTCGGACGGTGAGCAACCCCATGAGTCACGGTCACGTTTGCTGTTTGTTCTCAAGGGACATGGGGTTTTGGTGAACCCCATTGCCTCATGGTAATTTGGTAAGTAAGCCACGCAAAAAATGGAAAACAAAAAAATGGTGGCAAATCATGGATTTCTAGAATCATATATTATCTGATGAGTGCGGTGAGTGTGGTCCTCCAAGTCAATCCAGGGTTGCCAGGAATGTCGAGAAGCTACCAAGTCTCCCCTCGTTGGAAGGTTCACCGAAATGAACACCTGAAAATCAAGCAGACCCATTCAAACAAACTCAGTACAGGCGTCCAAGGACCAAAGCAGCCCCGAACCCTGACAAATGCAACACTTGTGCACCTCAAAAAACAGAAGAGCAACGAATACCCTCCGACTCATGGTGCGCAGGACAATTCACTTTCACGGACCCCAAGTTGGGCTGAACTTGGTGGTGGTCCTTATTTTTCACCTTTCAAAGTTTCTAAACACATGTGCGCGCCAGCAAGTGGTGGCTACCCCCCCCCGGCTGCAGGTAGTCCGAGCCGCTGAGCGCCTTGATCTCGGCCTTCAGCAGCTGCCGCCTGGCACGCCTCGCGAGTCCCGTCGCGCCATCCAAACGCCCGAGATGGCTGTGGGTCAAAAATAGGTACACATTTTGGGGAACCAAAGACTATTGCCAGCGGTCCCCTGGTGGTCTAATTTTTGATCCATACCTAGATGTGAACCAATCGCGGGGAGGTAATTTCTAGTGCTAAATCATCATTGGACGGGGGGGAGGAACATAAAGCTGCAGTCATGACCATGGGACATTAACGTTTGTAATTATTCTGCCCCTTGTATTCCCTCTCAAAAGGAGACCTGGTCACGCAGGGCCCTCTTGAAAATCCTCCAGAAAGCCCCACGCAGCCCGGCCAG
>CAUJNA010003827.1:0-70000 GCA_963377175.1 Effrenium voratum
TTGCCTCACAAACATAGAGAGACGGTTCAAATATCGAAAAGGCGATGGGGTGCCATGGTCCTTGAAAAACTGCTTCAAGAACGTCCAGCACTGTGAGAGATTCTCTTCGGGCTCGTTCGCCATGACCGTATGGCACAGAAAAGCTAAGACAGATCCGTATTGATACATGTCAGTGCCTAGGTATTTGACGTGCGTCCAATCGTAGGCGACTGTCCAGCAAGAGGCACCTGGAAGGGACAGCAGCGGGCATCGAGAATGCTCTTCCCAAGCACGCCACGCGCTAGGAGTCCACTTGGTGGCTCGCCAGCTTGCAATTGCCCGAAAATCTGTCCATGTGTCATCGCCCGCCTTTTTGCATTGACAATGCGAGCACGGCCCTGCCGCAGAAGAGTAGTTTGGAAGGCCCAATATTTTATTGTAATAATCCAGGTCCCCTGTGAGGGCAAACAATACTCCCCGATATCCTCCAGCTAGCCACTTTCCCGCCAGCCTGTGCCCTTCACTTCCAGCAACATACCTGCGGCGGCCGTCAAAGTTGTTGCGGGGGTTGTATTTGTACGCTTTTGTTCCTATTTTGGTGTGGGTGCCATGCATGCGACAAAAATGCCTTAAATAAGAACAAAAAAGACAAAACCACGCCCAATGATTTTTGTGGTGGCCGAGATGCCTCTTCCCCTGGAAGTCGGCGCTTGGCCATTTCCCTTCCATCAAACACAGGAAGGACCATCGTAGCACTGCAAAGAAAACGCCTCTGGTTCCTTCAGAGACAGAGCCTTTGCTCATGCGGTCATACATGCTCCAGACCCAGAATAAGATTTCTTTGGTCTGCCCTTGCCCTATCAACGATCTCCATGGACGGCGAGCGGCGCAACCTTGGACTTGTAATCGGCAACGTCCCGGATGGGGTGGCTCTCCATCTGTGGATGAGAATCCACTGCGCTCCAAAATCGTTGCAGGGTTTGCTCATCAGGAAGAACAGACGATCGCCAAGTTTCTGGGTAGTCCCGCCACAAAGACGCGAAGAGCTGGTGTGGCAAGAGCATTCCCTGCAGCGACTCGCCGAAAGGCAGGGCGAAGGGAACTCGAACTCGAAATGGCTCTGGTAGTTGGCTCAAGTGCTCGACTTTGTTCATCAGGTCAGCATGGCACTTGTTTTTGTAAGCGCCGTTGGTGCCTATGCCAGCAAGGACGCAAGGACTTGGCCATTTTCTATAGAGGCTTCCAAGTCTCGAACAGCCAGGGCAGCAATTTCTTGGATCAGTTGGGGAGACATAGCCCCCCAAGCAAAAAGTTCCAGGAGGAGCGCGGCAAGCTGGCTTTCATTGGTGAAATTGCCTGCCTGTTCGTTGGCGGTGGCTTTGGCCATGCGCTGCCTGATTCCCCCAATCTTTCTGCGCTTAGGTAAGCGATCCATGGCGTGGCTGGGTGAAAGTGTGAAGCAAGTCTTGTTTATATGTTCAAACAATGCTCAGCGTGGTAAAATCAGCGTTTTCTGCTCAATTGACAAACCCATGCAACAATTGACAAATCCTGCTCCTTTCCGCTCAAAGGTTACCTTTGTGTGTGTATATGAAGAACTTTGTGCGTCGCAGTGTTCTACGCAACATCAAAGAAACAGCATATGTCTCTCAGGGTGTCTCTCAGGGTATCTCTCAGGGTGTCTCTCAAGGTGTGCGCAGCTACCAAGCGTTTGTCTCTCAAAAGGGCCGCAGCGCGTGTGCCTCTCGAGGCTCAGCAATGTTTTGCGCCGCACTCACGGGTGTGCCTGAAGTATATTCTTGCGCTTATAGCTCCTGTGGCCAGGTGGAGCCCCGTAAGGTGCTTCAAAACACAAAAACGGAAGCAGCGGCCTCAGTTCCGCCTTGCCTTGAGGATGCCCTTGACGCTTTCGATCTCCCTGTTGTACTTGTCAACGTCCCGGGCAATGTCAAGCAAGAAGTTGTCCAAGGCGCCTTTGGTGAGTGGGCCATCGGTGTTCGGGAGTTCCTTCCAAGTCTTGACGTGTTCAATCTGGCTCTGGTGCTTGGTCAGGTCGGCGTAGGCAGCCTTAAGGGCTCCCTCCTTCTCCGCCAAGCCCCTTTCCTTGGAAAGCTTCAAGCCCTCTTTCAGCAACTTGTCGCACGCCGTGGCTGCCTTGGCCAGCGTCTTGAGGAACCCTTCAGGCAGATGAGCATCCTGTTCAAGCCGAGTCTGATCAGCCTTAGCCCACAAGTCTTGCAGCGCTGGTGGGGACACAGTTGTTGCAGCTTTACTTCTCCAAAGGAATGTCCAGAGTAAGAATAAACTGGAAAAGGGCGAATGGATGCTAGCTTTGCAATGTTTATCCCCCATCCAATTGTTTCAGGAAACTGTTTCTCTCAAGGTACCCACAACCAGCGTAAACCATTCATTTTCCTTGAGAGCGTTGCCTTGAGAGCACAAAGACTCACCTTGAGAGCGACCACACACTTTGAGAGAAACGATAAACTGTGAGAGCCAAAAACACGTTCAGAGCAATGCGACTTTGAGAGTGATTGGGGGGGGGGCAGCCTGGGGTCATCTGATAAGCGAAGCGACTGACAGCACCGACACAGAAACCCTGAGTGTGACAAATAGTGACAAAAGGCAAGCCGAGAGCAACGCCTGGACCCTGCCTTCTTGCAGACCCACTCCCACTTCATCTTCGACATGAGCCCCGCCAACGTGTGGGCCTCCTGGCTTTTGAGCTTCTTGGACCCCTCAACTGTTTCACCACGTTCGTTGGTCTTGACCTCCATGGTTTGCAGCTCACGGAAGCTTAGGTACTCCATACCCGCATCGTCCTTGTGCGACTGCAACTCGCCCTTAGCAAGGCTAGCCTCCATGGCCCTGGAGTCGCCATGGAAAACGGAAGCCAACATGATCCCCCGCGGCATTCCCTTCTTCTTGTCCTTGGCGACGTGTTGGACGTGGATCTTCTGGTACTCTTTGAACTGGTGAGACCCCCCGTGTTCATCTTGTAGGATCCATCAGTTTGCTTGTTGAACAGTCCATTGGTCAGATTCGTCTGGAACTGCCGTTGGCTCTGCGCTTTCTTGGACTCGATTTGCCACATGTGAACCACAGCTAGCGGCAATGCCCCAGCCTTCATTAATTTGCCGAATTTCTCGCTTTGTCGCGCAATTGGTTCTCTTCCTCATCATCCTTGGACGAGGCAGCCGTCTTGATGTCATCCACCATGGCATTGATGGTCAGCTTGTTCGCAGCTGGCTTTTTCGTGGGCGCACCAGACGTAGCCTCGCTGGCCGCAGGCCTCTTCATAGCTGGCCATGGGGAATTGGCAATGTGCTGTTTCTTGCACAGCGGCTGGATGCTGAACAAGGCAGGCAGAGGCAAAGCAACTCAATGTGTGACACACCTCTCATGGTTCAAGGGGAAGGGCGGCCGCTGCCCTGGAAACACATCCCGCCCTCATTTCGAGCACACCTTTTTGTTTGAAATTCACATGTGTTCTGAACACGAACAGGCAAGACGTGCGATTATAGTTTGGCCTTCAGAAATTGGCTAGACCCTACATGAAACAATGTCGGGAGCATGTCGCTTGTGAGTGCGTTACACTTGATCACCAGCGCATTCCTTGAAGCTATGAGACGCCGTTGGTATCTTGACGCACTTCTACGCGCTGGGATACAAGCAGCTGACGATGTAGAAGAAGAACCGCCTGTAGAAGATGAAGACAACAAGACTATCTTTTCAGACGAAGGCAGCAACTGCAGTGAATCTGTTGCAACAATTGTTCCAGAACAAGCTGAGTTGCCCAGGGAAGAACAAGCTGATACTCTTCAAGAACAAGCTGAGTTGCCCAGGGAAGAACAAGCTGATACTCTTCAAGAACAAGCTTACTTGCACGGGGAAGCCTCACCTGCGCCTGCATTGTGTAGTAGTGAGGATGCCTGCAAGGGCGCTGAGCTGGGACCGCAGGAAGCATCTAGTTCTTCTAGCGCATGGCAGTTCATTTTGAATGGCCAGGCATGCTCTTCAGGTAAAAAGTGGAATAGCCATTTCTTTGAGGTGGCAACGATTACGTGGGTGGGGGGCGAGCAAATCTCTATCAGAAGGGTGGCGTGGGGGTCGCAAAGAATTGTGTATGAATATCCACCTGGAAAGGTCATCAAGTTTGCGCGAAGCCTGTCAGATAACAAACCTGACATGAAGCTGAGCCTGTGGGCTCCTGACCTAGCGCCTGGCGTTTATGGTAGCTGGCGTGGCACCTGCTCATTTGAGGGGCACATGGCATTCCCGTTGCACGCGGCGGTGCAAGATCGCTTTGAAACTGCTGAGGAGTATTTGGAACGGCATCCTCCCGCTGATGTTTACTTCGCTGAGCACGTTGTTGCTATTTTGGCGCGCGCGACCCTTGCAGGCGTTCGGGTGATGGACGTTGGCTTTCGTAACCTTGGAGTTCGTGAACGCGGCGAGCTTGAAGTTGTATTTATTGACGCTGGCCACTTTACATTTGACTCGAGCAATACAGTGTATATGCCTGGTAAAAAAGAACCAAGGGTGCTTATGCGAGCATTAGGCACTACTTCGGCAAAGACGTTGCGGATGCGCTGATGCAGCTTACACAGGACCAAGGACACCACGCCATTAGGGTACTTGAAGCTCTGAGCGAGCGCTTCCTCAGGAGGTGTGAGACGTGAGAGTGGCGAAAACAAGACTCGGGGGAAGTTGGGGAGGTGACGTACTCAGTGCAAAAGGTGAGAGGCGTAGTTTGCGCAGTGGTTTGCTCACAACATGTTCCTCTCAGTCACTTTCGATGTCGCTTCTCACCCCTGTGAGCCCAAACAAACGAGCCCAATCCTGCTGGTTGAAAATCAAACTAACCTAAAGTGGAAACTCTTTTGACGATTGCATTTGTTGGAGAAACACCTTTGCGCCAGAGAGACCGCGCCGTGAGAGAGACACTTTGAGAGTGGTCTGCAACCTTGAGAGATGGCACCTTGAGAGGAACCAAAACATATTGGTTTCCTAAAGAGTCTTAACGCCCCCAAGCCCCTCCCAAGACTGTTCCTCTCAAAATTCACAACCATTTTAGTACAGTTTTTCATTGCCACATTTAAGGGAGTTGAAAGGGGGGTCGAAGTTTGGTCGAATGTTGGTCGAAACTTCGACTCGCAGTTTGGTCGTAGTTTTACATGCTCATATCATAAAACATTGGTATTTACAGTGTTTAACAAAACTGCGACCAAACTACGACCAAAGTGCGATCAAACTACGGGTCGAAGTTTCGACCAACATTCGACCAAACTTCGACCCCCCCTATGTGGAGAGACATGTAAATCGATATCTAAGAACAAACTCGGGGCTGCGGGGCATGACGAGCCTCAAGTTGCTTTGGCGCAGCAGGGGCATTCCGGCTCTCAAACAAGTTATCATGCTTGTGGGCGCGTAGCTGTGGCCAAGGGAGTGGTGGCCAGTGTTACACTGGAACTCTAGCTTCATTATGGCAAAATAGACCCATTGTTGTTTTTGTCTCAGGAGAGCGATCTGTGTCGGCAAAGCGCCCGGCCTCACTTCTTGGTCTTTGTCTTCTTAGTAGATGATGAGGACGCGCCCTTGCCACTGTTGTTTGTTCCTTGGCCACCCTTGTCCTTTGCCTTGCTCTTCCCCTTTCCGCACTCTTCCTCCTGCATGTTGCAGTTGCCCTCCACAGACTTCTCCTCCTTGTCTTGATTCTTGTTGTCCTTGATGAGACTGAGCAAGCTGTCGGCAAGGCTGGCAGTGACGGGGCTGAGGAATTCTGGCAAGGTTCCCCGGGTGCTTCCATCGTTCATGACTGCGAAGCCAACAGGTGGCCCCAACTCATCGCCATTTTCAGCATCAAGAGCATCAAGATCAAGCATTTGGGAGTCGCCCTCAAAGTGTTGCGAGGACATGGCGCGATGGAATGAGCTGTGCAGCAGCTATGCGTGCGCAATGTCTCCCAAACGCCTGCGTGTGGCAAAGGTCAGCACAAACAAGGAGAGAAACCGTCGAAACATGTATAAGGGTTTGGGGCCATGAGAAAGTTTACCGCCTTTCACGTCGACTGTGAGTGCTTAAGCGTGCCTTGAGAGCAAACTTCAAAGGCTTTCTGTTGCTTGAGGCCTCATGTGATTTGCGTGGCTCCAGCCCCCCAACTCAATCAAATGGCGTTGGCTTCCAACAAAGGAGGGTTGGATTTGGTTTGCGCCGTGAAGGATACATTATCCCTCTCAGCAGTGTCCTGACAGCGTGTCTCGTGCTGCCCCTCACAGTTTCTCAAGGATCTCAAGGCAACCCTCAAGTTGTTTTTTTGAAGTAGCTCCACACAATTCTCTCAAACAGTCTGTTGTTTAGGGTATCTCTCAAAGTTGTCTCCGGGTTTCTCAAGGTCTCTCTTACTACAGTTTCTCTCAAGGTCACTCTCAAGGTGTCACTCAAGATCCCTCTCAAGGTGTCTCTCAAGGTGTCTCTCAAGGTGTCTCTCAAAGTGTCTCTCAAGGTGTCTCTCAAGAAGGCTGTTGCGCGTGAAAGCCGGCTCTCAAAACAGGTTGAACTTGGGAGTGAAAGTTTGGTTGAAATATGTGTTTCTGGGGGGTCGCAGTTTGGTCGCAGTTTTAAATATGTGTTTCTGGAGGGGTCGCAGTTTGGTCGCAGTTTGAAATGTGTGTACATGGTATGGGTCGAAGTTTCGTCGAAGTTTCGACCAAACTTCGACCCCAAAAGCAACACAAATTCTAACTATTAGTCAGATTTTTCCTGACTATTAGTTAGAATTCCGGGCTGACTATTAGTCAGAATTTTTGTGCCCGGAAAAATAAACTATTAGTCAGAATCGATGTGTATATTAGTTAGAATCACGTTTTAACTAATAGTCAGAAAAATAAGATTTAACTATTAGGCAGAAAATAGTCTAATCTAGTCTATTGGGAATGAGCTCTCCAACGTTTGCGGTGACAGGCGTTGAGCCGTGAGTGCTTGTGCACGCATGTACCCGTTAGCACTGCGCGGCAATCAAGGTTCAGACACCTTGACCCCAGGCTCAGCCCGCAGGCTTTGCGTAATGTCACCGGCCCTCAGGGTCGACAACACCACGCATGTTTTTTCAGCACCAAGGCAGAGGCTCCTCCGCGGAGACCTCGCCGACATAGCCATCCCGCAGGTCAGTCCGCCGATAACCTTGCTTAGTTCCATGCTAGCGGCATGATGTTCACTTGCAGGTGCCGCCCAGAGGATCGCATGCCACACGTGAGCCAGAATCCCAGACTCTGCCCGCAAAGTTTCCCGCATTCGCTGATGCGCATGCCGTAAAGCATGTTTTCAGTGTATGCAAAACCCGCAGCCAACCAGCCCGGAGTCGAGACCGCCCGTCCACACGCGCCTGCACGCTCATGGAGCAACATGAGATATTGGACGCGATGCATACTACCATGGCAAGGAGCTACCTGGATTTGGAAATGGTCCTCGAAGACCTGATCCTCGTCATGTTGAGCACACGCTTCTTCATACGCATTGTGGCGTTCTGCATGGTCCTGATGACCCTGTT
This sequence comes from Effrenium voratum, assembly GCA_963377175.1. Classification (NCBI taxonomy): domain Eukaryota; class Dinophyceae; order Suessiales; family Symbiodiniaceae; genus Effrenium; species Effrenium voratum. The sequence goes on from CAUJNA010003827.1 coordinate 7,529, forward strand.
TGCATTTGCGGCATACTTGCAAAACCTGCCCTCTGTCTTTCAGACAGGAGACTCTTTAAGAGCATCTCTGCTGCGAGCGCATCAGCATGCCGCAGCATTGCACGCCGGATGACCATGCCTTCATGCATCAAAAGAATCTTTCCGCTTGCGGTGTGAGCGCACCGACCGAGAGATTACCTCCGTCCACATGTTATGCCGAGGTGACCACCTGCATACGCACCAATCTCAGTCGCATGCCAGGGTTAGCGTGCTATGCATGTCAACCGTGCGGTCTCCGCAGACAGACTCAAGGTTCCAATGCTGGCCACCCTCCATTTCCGCTCACTAGCATGTCGCTGGTTGCAGAGGCTGATGCACGCCTTGATTCCATCGAGGACATCGAAGCCCTTACTCCGCGCCAACGGCCCCAGTGCCACCGCACGGACGCTTCTCCTTCCCGCAGCCTGCAGGAAGGTTTCGCGCAGCTGCTCGACAAGTGGATGCGCCACCCGGAGCATCGCATTCGACTCAAGCGCATCAATCGCACGGGGCATCTTTGCAACTTCCTGCTTGACATCCTTTGCATTTTGGGAGTGCGCGGCATGACTATTAGCATAGCACGCATGCACTCCCTGTCAACTTTCTTCGTCGACTACCTTCGCGATCCCCAGTTGGACATGGATCGCATGCTTCAAAATCGCAAAGGCATTTCGGCAGGCTATCGCATGGCCGGGAAGTACCTGGCCATTATTCAGCCTTTCTCCGCACTGTTGTCGAATGTCAAATTTCGCTCTAGACACAGCACGCATGCAAACATGCAACCAAGCTTGGAATTGCTTCGCGAGTGGGAAGCATGCCTAATGATGGAAGACATAGCACTCACCATCCGCTCCAGCATCGCGTTGCTGGAGAGCATCAACTCCTACGTCCACATGCTTCCAATGCCCCGCAGCGCGCATTTCCTGCAGTGATCAGACAGGCGCCACGAGTTGGCGGAGCTGGCCGACGAGTGGACGCAGTGCATGCCCAGCCCCTCGCAACCTGAGCCCAGCTCGGCATCCGCTTTTCCGCCAGGCCTGCCTCAGCCAATCTCGCAACGCAATGCACCATACTGCATCAGGTTCCAGGCCAACAATTTTCATGCTAAAGCATGCAAGGCGGCCCACGTGTGCAGCGTGCCGGACTGCTCTGGGAATCAGGACTAAAATTGTGCGCCGCATCTTGTGCAAATTGCATTTCAGCTTTCACACTGCGTGCCCTGAACGCACGCGAACCAAGGCGTGGACACTCCGCGGCATGCAGACATCAACCTCCTCCGTGAGCCCTGTTAGGATGACTGCATCGCATGTGCTGCAGCATGTTCAGCTATCACGGCCGCACAACCGTGCTTTGCCCGAATTAGCCTTTTTCTGCTATACAGAAACAGTGCCCGCTTACTCCGCCTGCTTTGTCCAGCATCCCTCGCAATGGACTTGCGACGCATGGTGGCGGAGAACCAGAACAACCCCGCATTCCTGCTCCAGAGGACAACAGCATGCCCGACCCCCGCGTGTCAGGGCTCACGGAAGAGGAGCGACGAGCTGCCTGAGCACCCCTGACATGACCGCATAGAGGGCACCCCGGATGCATTGCGTCGCAACCTGATAGCCCCGGAACCAAAGCATGCTGCGGAACCGGAGCAGGGGCCCACACCATGCATGTACAAGGCACCGCCAACGGGGGCCAAATTCCCTGCATGCCGACCGCTAGACGCGCCGCATAATTGGCCACCGCAAGAAGGAGACCCTCGCCATCAGCCTCCTCTGCATGGGTTCCCGTGGTCACACGACGGGTCCTACTGGGCAAACTACTGGCACCTCGGCGGGGTGCCCGACGAGGCTACCCGCTGGCATCCAGCTACGCATGCCTACAGCATCGACCCGGCATACTCCGCCAACCAACGCATTGGGGCATACAGCACGCATCACCCCGGCAACCCGGGTGCGGGATCCCGCCCGACGCCACTGCCCGAGATGCCAAAAAGGCAGCAGTGGGCCGCATTTGTCCAGCAGTTGGATGCATGCATACGCATCCCCTCGAGGGCATCATCGCATTAACTCAGTGCAACTGTACAGCCGCGACGACACAATCGAGAGCCTCTGGGTGCAAGCGCAAATCGCAGCCGCACTCATCCGAGGCTGGCGACCCACTCGCCCGCAATCCAGGGGAGGTCAGCATCCGGTCTTCGAGCCGCTTTTCCGTGTTGACGCACAACCCATCCCAGAAAGCGTGAATCTGCAGGACCTTCCCACACCTCTCCGCATGTTCACCTACGCGAGAGAACAGCAAACTCAGCCAAGCATGGCAGACCCAGAAGCATGGGCCGTGCAGGACATTCAGTCCTCAGACAGCTCCAACGCACCAGAATCGGGCGAGGAGTGCGCCGGAGAAGCGCCGCTTCAACGGTCATCATCAGCACTCTGCTTGGTTCAAGTCACTACGGGGGCAGCTGTACATGCAGTATACAGCTCCCCGGAGCACCTCCAGTCCGCCTTCTGTGCAGCGTGCGGCCTGGGGATCCAGGCCCCAGTGCATCGCATTGATTACTTAGGCCAAGAGCACTTGTGCAAGCACAATGCGTGCCAGCACGCGTTCTCGCTCATGCCATAGCATAAAAGAGTTTGACCAGCGGGTGGACACAATAAGCTTCTGCAGTTGTTGCGGTCTCTCCCCCCAGGCCATGACGCTCACAACGCGACCATTGCCAAGGCCAGCAGGCCCATACCTCAGCTGAGTGCAGCCTTTTTAGCTCCTCTGCCTTGACACACTTGACACACACTTGCTTGCTGCATGCTGCCGCCAGCTAATTCCTTTGCTGGTAGCCAATACCTCAGCCCAATCATCCTCTCCGGCCCCAACATGGCTGACTCAGAGGAACAAGTGACATCGGCCGATGCCATGCGCAACTTGCTGTCAAGCGCTCGGGTGCCAGACATACTTGTTGAGCATTGGCCTGGGATTCGAAGACATCGCAGATTTCGCATACGCATACGCAGATGCATCCGATCTTGGCAAGCTTTTGGATGGCGTGCCGTCCGACACATGGACCGCCATGGGCATCACAGATCCAGAACACTCCATAATTAGAAGAGCTTTTGTCATGGCCAAGGCCTCCGCTTCGCAAGAATCCTTGGCCCTGGCGCCAACAGCATCTGTGACGCATGCAGGACAGGCGTTGCCCGGGCCGCAGGCATCACCCGCAATGGCATGGGCGGAACATCTGCCTCCCAAGCTGAGCCCAGAAGTCGTGCAGGACTTAGTGGACAAGCTCCAGAAGAACTATCCCGGCGAGCTTTTGGGTCCGGACAGCATGCCTAGCATTCGCCTATTAAGCATGGTCTATGAAATGACCAAGCCCAAGCACTTTAAGTGGATCCCGTGGCAGTTGAGACTTAGTGCGCGCCAGTACCAAGAAGCCATGGAAGCGCGTTCACATAAAGTAGCACGTACCGAAGCACAGCTACTGACGCATGCTTTTTTCGACGAGACTCCGGAAGTCAGCGTGGAGGGTAGGGCCCTGACAGCTAGCTGGCTGCATCGCACTCAACAAGTGTTCTGCAATGCGCTGGCCCTGTGCCAAGCGGTGCACCTGCTGAACGCCAAAGCGTTAGACCAGCAAATTGCCAGCATGTGCCTCGCGCAGCCAGACCCCGCACTGTCCCTCCGCACGGTCACAACCTCGGAACTCCTGCACGCCGATCGCCAAATATGGGGCACGATTGTAGATCTCCTGCATCGCAAATGGTCTATGGCCGCATGGAGATTCATTCGCTCCTAATGCTGCGGCCTAAGATCGCCAAAGTAGTCCCAGCACCGCCTCCCGCCAGACGGGCCCACCTGAGTCCCAGGCAGCCCAAACGGCCCGCCAGCCGGCCGCAGAAATCCGAGCCGCCGCGCAAGAAAGGCAAGGGAAAGGGAAAAGGCAAATCCAAAAACGCCTGGGCCGCATCACATAATGGGAAGCCCATTTGTCGCAGGTTCCAGACAGGGACCTGCAAATCAGACAACTGCCAGTTTGCACATGTGTGCGCAATAAAAGGCTGCCAGCAGACGCATCCAGCATCCCAGCACGCATCGAACCACACATGAAACAGTCCGAAGGAAGCCCCGGCAGCTTCCCCGGACGGTGCCACAAAAACGCCGGCCGTTTTCCTTTCACTGCACCCCGTGCGCTTGCGGGTATGCGATGGAGCTGGCATGCATTCGACTGCAGACCACTCAATCCCTCAACCAAACCACCCGCTCACGATAGTAGCACGTGCCTGGCTGCGTTGGCTAGACGCACAAAAACTCGTCCCAAAAATTCTAGCCCATGTGGGCTCCGGTAACGCATCCCCCCCTCTCTCGGAACAACAGTCCGAGGAGGCAGCACGGATCGCGTTCCGCGCCATGAACATGCCGTGCCCATCCGACTTAGCACCCGATGAAGGACAACCGTACCGCCTGTCACTCTTGCATGCCCTAGCAACGGCATCCAATGACCCAGACCTCAAACTAGTGCAGCTGCTGGCAGAAGGCGTGCCAACAGGAGCTGTGTCCGAACTGCCACGTAGCATGCAGTGGCCGCCTAAACCTCAAGCAGACCTGCCTAGTGAGCTCACCGAGTGCATCGGCAACTGGAAAGCCGCAGAAGCGGAACCAGAGACGGTATCAGCCTTGCTGGAAAAAGGAAATTGCAAACGGATGGGTCATTCGAACCGGCATGTCCATTGAACAAGCCAGACAACATTGGCATAAAGGCATAGCAGTGGGAAAGCTCAACGTCGTGCATGCAGAAGGCAAGGACCCACGACTAGTCTTAGACAGCACAGTGTGTGGGGTGAACCCCAAGTGCGCCATTCCAGAACGCATAAGCCTGCCAATGGCCTCGGACGTGCGCTTAGCATTCCTCCCCGAGGACACGCATTCGTCCTTTGTGGGGGCAAGCTTTGATTTTAAAGCAGCGCATAAGCAGATCCAAGTGCACCCCAGTGAACATGGCCTGCTTCTGTTCCGTGTTGCCGATATCCTGTACCATTATAGGGTTTGCCACTTCGGAGCACGCTTCTCCGCATACTGGTGGCAGCGCGCCGGAGCATTCCTCCTGAGGCTACTGCGCGGCATTTTGGAACTGCGCCCACATCGTGCATGGTTGTTTGTGGATGACCTTTTGGCAGCACTGCATCGCAGTGACGCGCGCGCACAGCTGGCCCTCATGGTCATGTTCTTTGCAGCAATTTCTGCCCCGATCTCGTGGAAGAAGGTTCAATTTCAAAATGGCCTCACGTGGTGTGGGTGGCGCATTAATTTCCTGCATGAGACCATCGAACTCACGCCAGAAAAACCTTAAAATTAAAGCTGCTCAAAGCGGGGAAGGTCAAGCGAAAACTTTTGGAGCAGGTTCTAGGCCTGCTCATTTGGGCGACCAGTCTGAGCCCCGAACTCAGGTCCTGGCTGGCACCTTTGTATACAGACTTGCATTCACCGCCGGGTTGCATGATCTCTGTCCATGCGCGCTTGTGGCCATCCTTCCTTTCAGCATTGGACACCAAAGCCGTGCTCAGGTCAGCAGTGCACGGCATCTTCATGCCACCAGGCTCTAAAGTTCTCGAGTTCCAAGGGGCATGCATTCGCACGCCAGCTGACCTGCCTCGCGTTGTGCCTAGTCACAAATCCGCCTGGGTGCGCGTCGCGGACGCATCCGCAGAGCACACTCGCCTGTCCAAGACGAGCAAACATAGCGTAGAATGGTTGCTGCAATGCTTCCACTTAGACCTCGCACGCCCGCTTAGAAGCAAGCCAATGCTGGAATGCAAAGCAGCCGCAGATGCCTGCGCCGAGGGCAGTGTCGTGGGCATAGGGGGTTGGTTCCTTGGCAATTCCAAGAAGTCCAAGAGCAGTGGCCGTGCCTCACCAAAGAAGCCCAGCGATACATCGCATGCTTCGAAACCTTGGCTCAACTAGCACTCATGCGTATCGCATGGTCCTGCGAGGGACAAAGCGTGCATGGCATTTGCATGCCCACAGGGCCAGATAACACGGCCTCCGAGGCAGGCGTTAATAAACTGTTCACCACAGCATGGCCCTTGCAAGTCTTTGTGCAACTTGTAGCCGCCTGGGCCCATAAACACAAATGGTCCGTGATCGCGTCACCCATCCCAGGAGAGCACAACATCTGGGCGGACCAACTCAGCAGAGGTAATACCTCCGCTTTCCGGAGTCGGCCGCATGCCAGAGTGCGCTTCAGGCCGCATGATTTCTGGCCTCACGCATCAGCTCTCACGCTTCACCCTGCGGACGCACCGTGGAGACCCGAGCACGTGATTGCATCGCAAACGCACTAAAGGGGGTGAGGTGATTTGACCGTTTGCTTAGAACCCTAAAGTGGGGGCATTCCGACAGGCTCCGCATGAGATGCAGGAAGATGGAGTGGACGCGCATCGTCACTCCACCTGCATCTCAGAGCCTGCACTTCTAAGCAACGCTCAAGTAAAAAAGCGCGTGTCGAGTTTGCTTCGGTCGGATGCTTTTTTCCTTGCATGTCCCTGTAGGCTTGAAGCAGTGACCAAGATTCTAACGCTAGGGGTTTGTCTTTTCCCCTGTGTTTTAATCTTGGTTGAATCTTCGGCCGCGTGGCTGTTTCTGCTTCAAGCCCTTTAGTAAGGGACATGCCTTGAGGGTCTGACCCCTCTTTCGTTCTTTTTGAACCCGCCCTCCCACCCTTTCACGGCCCAGGTGGAAACCAACTTCCACAAGGCCTGATTGCTGGGTTGCTGAACACGCATGGTTGCAAGCTTTCCCGCTTCCAACATTTTGTCGGCTTACTGCATCCCGCAGGACCCGTTTTGCCTGTGCAAAGAGGCCTGATAGCTGATTGCTGAACACGCGTTGTCGGCAAGCTTTCCAGCATCAACGATGCTGTCGGCTTACTGATCCCGCAGGACCAGTTTAAGCCTATGCAGTGAGGACGCATTCCTCGTTAGCCACACCGGTTTGAACCCATGCTGTGCACGCCGTCGCACATCGCTGAATGCCATCGGCATTCTGTCGGACCAGCCTGGTCCCCTTCAGGAGGACGCATTCCTCCCATGCACACCTATGCACGCATTGCATACCGATGTGCAAAATACCTCCTATTTGTCTCACACCCCATGGGTAAAACACCCTGTGTGATGGTCGAACACGCAATGTTGACCACAGGGGGCATTCCGACAGGCTCCGCATGAGATGCAGGAAGATGGAGTGGACGCGCATCGTCACTCCACCTGCATCTCAGGGCCTGCACTTCTAAGCAACGCTCAAGTAAAAAAGCGCGTGTCGAGTTTGCTTCGGTCGGATGCTTTTTTCCCTGCATGTCCCTGTAGGCTTGAAGCAGTGATCAAGATTCTAACACGGTTGCCTTGCTTTTTCCTGGCTGGTCCCCCTGTTATTGGCTTGAAGCCGTAATCTTCGGCCGCGTTGCCATTTCTGCTTCAAGCCTTTGGGGGACCTTTTTTTACCTGACATCTCTGAGGTGTACCTTGGGCCACGGCACCTCAGCATGCATGTGCAAGCAGCATGGGCGTGTCTTGCTTGGACACGATTTGAGGTTGGTATAGTATACAGTACTCTGCCCCATTGTCAGGTCACGCGTTGCATCCTGATCGCATGGCGCACGCTTTGCACCTTGCCAGTCATACTGTCCCTCCGTCCGTTTCACGCCCCTGAGTTAAAATACCTTGCGTGCAGGTCGAACACGCGTTGTTGACTGGGGGGTTAGATGTCAGGCCCCGCGTCAGATGCAGGAGAAGGGCTGGACACGCGTTGTCAGCTTCCCTGCATCTTTGGGCCTGCACCTCTGAGCAACACCATGGAAAAAGAAGCGGTGCGTTCGCTTTTTCCTGGCTGGTCCCCCCTGTTATTGGCTTGAAGCAGTGAACAGGATTCTAACTGTTGGGAATTGGTGGCAACTTGGCACTCCGCTGTCTTGCTCCTGCTCCAAACAATCCTGCATACTCTACGGATGGGCGCATCAAGTCCACATTGGCGCGGTACTCGCTCCGTCAAGGTGTTGGAAAATCTCCATCTCGCGCTCCATAGATCCGAAAAAGTGCAAGCGACTGCCCATTCCTTCCGGAGTAAACAAAGGCAGGCCGTCATTGTTCTTCCAGGCTTGCTCCATGGACCTGATGGTGGACTTGGATTCATTGATTTGCCACGCACATCGGGCCTGATGTAGGGGGATAAACTTGGCCACAAAGAGTCCAGTGACAAAGGGGCGATGCTAGAGGCAAGAGCACACCAGCCTTCAGGGTGACACTCGTGCCATCAGGTCAACAACAAAACCGGCTTGGCGAAAGGCGGTCCGTTGCGCCCGCACCCTGCGCATCCAGTGCACGTGGTTAAAGACCTTGCCGGCGACCGCGCGGCCTTAACATACATAGTCTTTAAGGGCAACACCACCCGCGCCCAGAAGACCGGGTCCATGGCCACACAAAATATGAATGCCACGCACGCCCATATCAACACTTTGCCGCACGACGCGGGGGGCAGCAGCCGTTCTTGCACTTTGTAAAGAAAAACTCGGTCAAAGAAGAGGTTGCATGTTACACAACCCAGTCCGGCGCACCTCGCAACGCAAGAGCCTCAAAAGCGGGTTCACTCTCTTGCTTTAGAAGGGTTGACAAGCAGGGCAACAGGCCTGCGCATAACGAGCGGTGTCTGCGCTGGTAGATCAGTGGGTGGTTTTACCTTGGCAGTCTTAACAGAAACATTGACAACTTGGCCTAAACCAGAGTTTTGAAGATTAGTGTAAGAAGACATGTGTTTTGCGTTTCCTGGCTGCTCTCGGGCTTATATGGGGTTTATTTTTGATAACTTGCAAGGCGGTAGCGCAGCGGTCTTTTCTCGCCATGGCTTAGAGCCTCCATGTTGCGGTCACCATATTCACAGGTGCTCACATGTGTGCAGAGCATGATTGGATTTCACTGGAGGTCTAACATGCTGCCTTCATGCTCTGCACAGACACACACACACTACATTTGGGGGATGATTTACCTCCTTTGTAGTACTGACAAAGCGTACTTGTATGATACACCTTGCCCGTTGCGTGCACTTTGACAATGCCATCTTTCTCAGGCATTTTGTGCTTCTTCTTCCTATGCCTAGTAGGCTTTCTAGCCCACAAATCGCTCTCACTGTCCTCGTCTTCATCGCGCGTCACTGTCTTCTTCTTCTGGCTCATTTCCTTCAAGATCACCCGGATGAAGAAGTGCCATGTCCAATTGACTGGGCCCAAGGCTCCAATCACCACACATTATCGCAACTTTCTCGTCCTCTGGCTGCGGCACCATCAAGAACGCATCCTTTACATCTGCTGTTGCCACATCAAACTCACCATTGCTCATGCATGCCATGTGCAGCAACATCCTCGGGATTGCTGACAAACTTGTGGGGGCGAATGCATTGTCTGCCTCAACACTCCATTTGAATTGCCTCGCCACAAGTCTGGCTCTCCTGAACCAGCCTTCTCTCTCTTGCCTCTTCTTCCATATTGTCGCCATTCTTGTAGTGATCTCACTGCAGTCATTCTCCTCTTCTGTTGCCAGCTCCTTGATCACCGGGATCTTCTTCAACCTCTCAATCTCTTCAAACTCAGCCTGTCTGTCCAGCTCCTCAAGCTCCTCAGCACTGATGTTGGGGGGCTTTTCTTCTGCTCCTCCATCTTCATCATCTCGCTCTTTCATCCACTCTTCCATGGGCTCGTCAAGATACTCGTCCAGAGCCAACTCCTCATCTCCAGTGGGCATAACAACCACTCGCGAGACATCGTACTCATCAATGCCTGCTCTTTTGGTGGGGCTGCTCTCGTCTTGAAGCTGTGCTGCCTCAGCCCATCGCCTCCTGGTAGATGAAGACGCTGATGTCTGCTCCTCACTGATCTTGACAGCTTTGCTTCGTCTTGCAGCTTCCTCTGCTGCCTCGTTCTCTCGCTTTTCTGGTCCTCCAGCAATCACTGCAGTAGGAGGTGGAGGCATTTGCCTCAACACTCTCGGGGCTGTTGAGACTGGGCTGGATGCCATTGCTGCCTCGCTTGCTTCTCTCTTCTCTTCAACCTCATGCTTTCGCTTGCTCACCCTTGGTGTGACCAAACCACTCAGGCCTGGTGTGGTTGCACCGCCTGCCAAACCAGGAGTGGCTAATCCCAGCGCAACCGCCACACCAGCTTCTCTTGCAATCCTCTCTGACCTTCTCTTCTCCTCAAGCGTCTCCTCATGCTGTTGCAGCTGCTGCATTTCCTCCTCTGCATGTTCAACTTCACCTGGAATGCGATGCCTACCAACTCTTTTGGTCAAGACACCTGTGCTGTACCACCACGGAAGGCCCTTGCCAAGGACCATGTCAAAGCTGAATTGCTCTGGCAATCTCCTCACTGATCTGGACTCAACTGCACCTTCCGGGGTCAACACAATGCAGTCAGTCCATGATGACTTTCCTACCCAGGTGCCCTTTGCGAACAGGGGCTCGCCTTTGAAGGCTGTCATGTTCTTGTACATGACCGACTCACCGAACAGGCAAAGTTTGCCCTTGTACATCATGCCGTGGCAAATCTCGTGGCTCGTCCTCCTCTCATGCTCAAGCACCCTGTACTTGTTGACCAGCCAGCTCGCATGTCTGAATGACCATGGGTACAGGTGCGATGAGCCCAGGATGGTTATCTGTGCCTGCTCCTCTGCATAGTGCCTCAAGCAGTTCGCCAGGCGCCGCACTGTCTGCACTGTCCTCTCTGCTTGGCCATTGCTCTGGTGTTGACCACTGCCTGTGGTTCTGATGTCTGTGCGAAGTCCAAGCTGTGCTCTGCAGTGCTGAATGGCTCGCAGCAACTGCTTCGTGCTCCTTTCTCCATCTGCTTGGAAGATCACCGGATCTCCTCCAGCAACTTCAAGGCTAAACCTCACCAACTCTTCGACCATCAACTTCAAGTTCACTGATCCTTTGCTCAACACGGGCACGCGCAACACAGCCTTTGTGAACAGGTCTGCTGCATAGAGGGCTGTTCCATACTGACTGTCTGCATCCTCAATCTGATCTCTTTCCTTCTCCACACCATCGTCATCGACAAAGGTGTAGCCAAAGTCAAAGGATATCACAGTCTTGCCTCTCTCCTCATCTCTCTTGAAGTCTCTCTTGTGCGCCTCCTCTCTTGATCTTGTCGCCAGGCAGGCCTGGCACCATGGGGCAAATGGCCAATGGGTCAGGTTGTGCCTATTTTGCTCCTCAAGGTCCGGTCTCTTAGGCACAGGAATTGCCACCGGATTGCGTTCTCGCTCTCGATAAAGCTTCCTTGCCAGGTCAGCCTGCATGGTCTCTTTGGTGGAAGTAGCAAGCCCATGAGCCAAGCAATGCCTTCAGCTCGTAGCTGCTCTCGCTGTACTTCTCGCCAATCTTCACTTCACCTCTTTGCTCCACGTCTCTCGGCTCTTCTCTCCTCTGGCCTTTCTCAACCTCGGTGTCTGCTTGCCGAACTTCCTTTCCGCCAACTTCATCTGACCACAGCTCTGCGTGCACTCGATGTGTCGCTGGAAATGGGGCAATTGGTACTTCTGAATCTAGTTCGAAGTCTTTGATCTTCGTGCTAAGATTGTGATGGTCCTCTGGGGGTCTGAACTTGGCACCAACCTCCTGAATGCAAGATTTCGAAGTGTGGTAAAATCCTCCACATTCTCTATCTGCCGCCATCTTCCTCCTCCTGTCTTCATGAGTGTCAACCTCGACTTCCAATTGAAGTGGTTGGACGGGTCAAGGAACTGAGTGGCAACCGGATCTGAGTAGGCTGCCAATCCATTTGGCAAGAGATGCCAGCCTGGTGTGCTTTCCAGCTTTTGGAAACCTGCACTGAGAAATCCTTCTAACAAGCACACGTTGGCTTCACCACTCACCTCCTCATCAAGCTCCATGCAGACTGCTTTGATCTCAGCCTCAACCTGCAAGCTATTGCGACCCATGTCCAACGGGACCACAACTTCATTGTGTTTCAAGCATGGTCCACTTGCTCCAGACCTCACTTCCCAACCTTTCAGCAACCTTCCACAGCAATGGGGTGCTTCACCTTGCCAATGAACGTCTCAAGGACCTCCAAGGGCTCATCCTGATCCCTGATCTCTCAACACGACAGTCACCCTCCTTCCACTGGCTGATGATGTCCAAGCGCTTTGAACTCCTCAGGCACAGACACGTCGGCTGAGTCGATGGTCACGACACGTCTTGGCTCCTTCATCACTGCCGACTCATTGACTTCTGTCGCCTCATTGACTCCTCTTGCTTCTTCCCCTTCAAACACATAACCCGGAAACTCAGCTTCCAATCTCATCTGGTTCTGTCTCCTCAAGGGCGATCAACTCACCACTCATCTCTGCCTCAGGCTCCTCAACCGTGTCGCTCTCTCCATCCTGAAGGTCCAAGGCCACGATGCTGGCTGCTCCAACATCCTCAACCACAGGTTCCATGCACTCATGAAACTGCTCCTCATCTGCCTCGACCATGTTGATTTGGCTCTCATCAACCTCCATGATGATCTGCATGAACTCATCATCATCTCCAGCTGTGAGATCAAAGATGCGAGTCTCGTTCACATCTGGAGGTGTGAACATCCTGATCATTCTCACATTTGCTGTGGCTGCTCCAGAAGCACTTGCACTGCTTGACGGTGCCATAGAGCTCGCGTTCGTTGTAGAGCCTGATTGCGACTCCTCTTCCAGCCTGTTGACGTTCTTACTCCAGCAGTCTCTTGCTTGATGACCTTTCTTTCCACAGTTCCAGCATTCGCCTTTGCCTCCTTTTGCTTTTCCTCCTTTATCTCCTTTGGCTTTTCCTTTGAATCCTCCTTCTTTACTCTTTCCTTTGCCCTTCTGCTGGTACTCATAGTGCTGCGAGTTGCTCTTCTTGCCTTTGCCCTTCTTTCCTTTTCCATCCTTACCTTTACCTTTCTTTCCTTTCTGGTGGCTGCCGAGGCAACCCACATCCATGTCTTGTGGACCTTCCTGTGTCTTGGGCATGAGCAGTCCACCTTCTCCTGTCCATCTCGTCGTGATAGACTCGTATTGGATGCGACCCTTGAGAGTCTCATAGGTTGTGCGGTCGTCCACCATCATCAGCTGGGTCCTCATGGCTTCAGGGCATGCGACCAAAATGGCCGTCACCTTCAAATCATCTGGATAGCCTTGATTGCTGATTCTCTCATACTGCTGGATCAAGGCTTCATAGGCGGGGAGCTGCTCACTGATGCTCCTGTTGGGTGCAAAGCTCACCCTCGAGAGTTTGCCTGGTGCTAGGCTGCATGTCCACAATCAGGACTCTCCAGGCCTCGTACCCATTCTCATGGGGCATGTGCCTGATCAACTTGAGTGGGCGGTTCCTCAGCAACGATGCAAGGAGTCCAAACAACCTCAAACTCCTCTCCTTTCTTTCTTCATTCAACTCGCTCCAAGGTGAACCTCCATTGCTTGAGCTCTTGCTCTCTCGTGTCGGGCTTGAAGACATCTGGTTGCTTCACATATCTGCTCCACTGTGCATTCGCTTGTCCTCGCACTAGATCTGCCAGGACATCTCTGATCTGCTCCAACTGGTTCGCCATTGCCCAGAAGAGCTCCTCAATGCACGCAACACTTCTTTGCAGCGCAAACTTCACCGCAAACTTGAAGTACTGGTACGAGTCAATGCCCACGTACTTCTCCTGGATCACAACCTTGCCTTCAATCTCTCTTCCACTGGCTCCAGGACAGCTGGCTTTCGTCTGCCTCCACCGCAAACTCCTGTTGGCCTCGAATTCTGGGGCTCTGTAGTACACCACCTCCTGTGTCCAGCTCTGGCCCACGACCGAGCTCTGTGCTAGTAGGCCCAGTAGCAGGAGGAACAGCAACCGCGGGCCTCTGTTTCTTGTACTCGAGCTTCTCGGTGAAGGTGCCACCGTAGGTCAAGTTCCTGGCTCCGCTACCATGCAAAGCGGTAGCGCAGCGGTCTTTTCTCGCTATGGCTTAGAGCCTCCATGTTGCGGTCACCATATTCACAGGTGCTCACATGTGTGCAGGGCATGATTGGATTTCACTGGTGGTCTAACATAACTAGCACATGTAGAACACGCACTTGCATTGTAAACGCATCAAAACTTTGGGAAAAATGAATCCAAAAAGGACCTTTTCTAAAAAGTTTCAAACACTTGCTTGGGAGCAGTGTCGAGCCAGATCTACAGGCTACTTTTTGAGAGAATTTCAATGGAGGTAACCAGAGCCAAAATCGAGCATCAACATGGCTCCAAATTCCACGCACCCCGAAACGGCTTGTCGTGCATTATGTGTGCAACGATTCGTACCTTTTAAGAAGACATGTGTTTTGCAGTTCGAGGAGTGTTAGGTACCGTGGCCTGCTTAAAGCAGCAAGACGCGCAAGTTGGCCAAAAGAGCTGAAATGTGGCGCAGTCTTACTGTCAAACTACAGTCTTTCGCAACAGCAAGGTGCAACTTAAAACAAGGCTATTTGAAAACTCTGACCATTAAATTCTGAGAAAACAGACGCCAAGATGAAGCCGGCAGAACGGGCGGCTGACGCGGCTTCCTTGTCCGTTGAAGCGTTGATTGCGAAGGCAACAGCGTTTTCAGCACAGAACAAATCCGAATTGGTAGTGGTGTGCTTTCAATTTTCAGTTGAATGTTGAACTTGGATGTGGAAACAAGAAACTCTAAACTGTTTCTTCAATGGTTGAAACACCGTACAGGTTGTCACCTTCCACTGGATCTTAAAGCACAGTGTTGTCAAAGCTTCCTTGTGCGTGTGCGCGTCTCCAATAAGCCTGCTTTTTGGAAGACGCTTTGAGGAAAACAATTAAAGTCTTTTTCCGAGAAGTAGGTGGTTTGTGGTGATGGTCCATTAAGGTCATTGTCAATGGTGATGGAGTACATCTGGAAGTTTCTGGTTGTTGCTTCCTGTTTTAGTTTTGCGTTGCACAAGCAGTTTGATGATGTACAAGATGGGCCGTGAACTGCACTGTGGCATTGATTCTGAAAACCTTCTTAAAAGAAGCCTGTTGACATGGAGCGTTTTATTCCCTGCCACCCCTTGTGTTTGATTCTCCGTGCAACTGCTTGGCTCTTGCTGCCGTAGACTTTGCAACTCTTTAATTTCCACGGTTTGGCTCTCCACAACTTGGATTTTGCATTTTTTGCAATCTTGGCGTTAAACAACTTGGGGATTATGTGCAAAACTTGCAAACAAATCAAAATTTAGTTTTGCAGCTAGTGCAATTTTGGCAATTCCTCAGTAGACCCCTTCCCCCTGAAGAGCTGAGTGCGAAACTTAAAACGTTGAGGAAAGCTTTGAAGCAAGGATTTGATCAACAGTTTCTGTGAGAATCCTTTATGGAAATGAATGCAAACCAAACAACGCATCTTCATGTTGCATAATATGAATTTTCCCAAATCAGCAAAAACAAGGGCCCTCATAACCGCCCTTTCTCTTCTTGTTTCCATTGTGTTTTAAACCTGGTTGAATCTGGCCTGAACGACATGTTTTAGGTGGGAAAAGGCTGGTCCAAAAGGGACCACCCGCTGATCACTGCAGTTGAACCTAAAGTGATCAGCGCACGGGAGCAGCCAGGTGCATATGCAATTCATGTCTTCATTTGCGAATCTACTTTAATTCAGCGTGTCACGACAAATTTAAGGGGCAGATCCTCAGGCTCCGCGTGTGGCATTCAGTATGCATAAGTCGAACACGCATTTTGATTTCTCTGCATCCCCGAGCCTGCGCCTCTGAGCAACACCAGAAAAAAGAAGCAGAGCATTCTTCTGCATTGGTCGCTTCTTTTCTTGCAGGCATGTCTTAAGCTTGAAGCAGTGAACAGGTTTCTATTGTTGCGGACCAGTCTCAGACATGGATTCTGACTTTGACTTGCCCGATTAATGCCAGGTTCAAGTTTGGCTCAAGACGATGCGCCAGCAGTAGGCTTTACCATTCAGGGTATGCCATGCCTTGACTCGGAGAAGCATGGGTCCCAACAGGCTGAAATGAAGTCTTACCTTGACTTGGGCAGCTAAGCGCGTGCCTATTGGTTCAAGACATCCTTGCCCTCCGCCTGGGCTGCAAAGTGGATGTGCCAGCCGTCTTGGTTGAAGCACAGACCGAGTAAGTCTGTTATTCAACCCAACCAGCTTGGCTAAGCCCAGAACGCTGCAGCAAGCATCAGACTGCTGCCACGTCAGAGATCCCAATCAGCAGGTTGCCAGGAGAAGCCTGTTCCTGGGTTGAAATAGTTCCCAATCAGCATTAACATGTTCCCAGCCCGTTCCTGTGGAAGCAAGGGTGCCATCTCCCTCCAATGAAAGTACTGGCTGGGAGTGTGCTTAGCAATAGCTTGAGCAAAGCGCGCCGTTGGATCCAACCAGCTTGGCTGTGCCCAGAACACCGCAGCAAACCTCAGATTGCTGCTAGGCCTGCTTGACGCAGGACTGCTCGCCTGCGCATGCGCTCAGACCTACTGAGCAGCGTGCAAAACTTCCGTGTACGTGTTTAGTAAGAGTCCTGTCAAAACGACCTGTGCGTAAGCAACAACTTCATTCGCGCAAATTGCGCAAGCTGGTGGCGTAAGCAAACCCTCCAGACGTGTGGTGTAAGGAACAACTCCACGCGCGTAAGGTGGCGTAAGCAAGATGATACGACATAGCAAATCATGACACGTTTAGGACGTGGCTCTACAGAGTTGGACAGCTTGCCTTGCAGCGCCGGAGCAGCAGCAACTGTGCTTTCAAGGCTGGCAAGCATCAGGACTTGCTTAAGGGATGCAGTGTTGGTCTAGCATTTGTTTCTGCGGCTTGGTTTGCTCGCAAGAGGTTGCTTGGAATGGAAAAGGTTCAGGCTCGAAGGCGAGTACGTTGAATGTCATAAGGAGCATGATGTTGCCTTGACCTGAGCAAAACACAGAGCCATTCAACCCAACCAGCTTGGCTGAGCCCATGACGATGCAGCTTCAGACTGCTACTGGTTGGCAGACGCTTTACTGCGGTTGGCACACGCAGTGCTCGCACGTTTTGAGTTGGACGCCTTGCCTTGCAGCGGCAGAACAGCAACTTCCCAGCAACTATGCTTTCCTGGCTGGCATGGGTTGGGGGGCAATTCGAGGATGTAGTGTTTGGTAGTTGCTTCAGTGGCTTGCAAAAGGTTGCTTGCAATGCGATGCGCATCCCCTTGCTTGCGTCCTATTATGCTGGGGCCCCGTCCCCACAGAACATGCGCAACTCGCTGCAGAACATGTTCAACTATTTGCAACTCGCAAATCCGGAAGCCTAGACAGGCCGAGCTTAGGAAAAAGGTGGCAAGGTTAACATATAATGCGTTAAGGTTGAACAAAAGGGTTTAGGTTTAAAAGGAGTGTTCCAAGGTTGAAAAAGGTTGCAAATAATAATAGTTGCGCATGCCACACCCCTCGCCCTTTGGCCTCCCCCGTGCTGCCAAAGACCAGCGGGCGAAAGCAGCACAAACTGCCACGCAGCAGCTCGTATCACTTTGGATGCTTTCGCAGCTTGCCGGCAATGAGGCGTTCAAGGCTTACACTCGTTGGGATTTGCTTCAAGGATGCAGTCTTGGTCCCACATTTGCTTGATTGGCCAGTAACAGGTTGCTTGAAACGAGATCGCCTGGAGCATTGGATGGCACCTTGAGGGGCATCATTTTGCCTTGAGCAAAGCATGGAGCCGTTGGACGCAGCCGGCTCAGCTCTTCCCGCGTCGTAGCCTGCTTCTCCCTCGGACTGATGCTGCTAGACAAAGGGCTGCCGGCCTGCGCATGCACGCAGACGTTGTTGGACGCTCCTTCCAGCGCCGGCGGAGCAGATTGAAAGCAATTGCGATGTAAAGGCTGAATGGCATGATCTGCAAGCCGCAGCTTCAGACTCGGTAGCGCAGCGAGCTGACCTTTTGAGTCGGAAGCTTTGTCTAGCGCTGGGGTTCAATTCAATGGCGCAGTATTGGTCTAGCATTTGCTGCAGGAGCTTGCATGTCGGGGAAGCGCCGAAATGACGCTAGACTTGCGGCTTGAAATGACAGGGCGCAGGCGCTGCTCAGATGCCAGCGATATGGAATTACTCTTGCCCAGCAGGTGTTGTTAAAGCCAGCCGGACTGGCGGTGCTCAGAGCTTTAGCGCTTGATGCTTCGCCTTGCAACACTGGCAGCGACGCAGCGTCCCAGCCATACTGCATGCTGCTTGTCCGGTGTGACGGTTGCTGGAGGAAGCTGCAGTGCTTCGGCAACTGCTTGTGCTTCTTCTCGCTTGGATGTTCCCTGCCCTTGCGCTTCCAAGGCTGGCGCAGGATGAGGTTCAATTCAATGCGCAGTTTTGGTCTAGCGTTTGCTTCAGTGGCTAACTTCGCATCAAGAAAGCTGGCAGGTTGCGTTTTGAGCTGCCTGGATGGCTGTGACTTGGAATGACCTTTCCATTCGCCAGCGTTGCCGAAGCTGGCCGGTCTGGCTTCGCGTCTTGCTTTGCCCGGAACTTCGTGGTAAGTTCAGGCTCAAAACTGCTTTGGTTGGCGTACGCAGCCCTGCTGGCCGGCACCTTCTCTCAGACGTTTTTGAGTTGGACCCTTGACTTAAGCAAGCCAGAGCTGCGCCGGAAACATGTGTCTTGTAACGCCATGTGGCTTTGTAAGGTCCTTTGTGTATGCGCACGTGCGACCTTGTTCAATGCGGCGCTTGACTTAAGCAAGGCACCTCTGGGCCAAACCAATTTGGCCGTGCCCTTCGCGGCAAGTTGCAGCTTGAGATTGCTCGTCTGGTTGGCGCACGCAGTGCTTAGAGCTTTTGCGTTTGATGCTTGGCGTGGGCAGCGCCGCAGCTTCTGCTTGTCCAGCGTGAAGGTTGCTGGAGGAAGCTGCAGTCTTTCGGCAATTCAATTCAAGGCTGGCGCAGGTTGAGGTTCAATTCAATGTGCAGTTTTTGTCTAGCATTTGCTCCATGGCTGGCTTCGAAGACGCTTGCTTTGCAGCAACGGCAGCGTTGCAACTTCCCAGCGCTTACGCTTTCAAGGCTGGCACGCGTTGGGCGTTGATGTAAGAACGCAGTCTTTGCAAAGCGTTTGCTTCAGTGGCTTGCTTCAAATGAAGGAAGTTTGGGCTCCAAAGAGGTTACTTGTAATGAGATCTGTTCAAGCTTGCTGCAGTGCTAGATTACATCACAAGCTAGACACATTGCATAGTGCCAGTACGGAGCCCACCAGGCCGGCTGTCGGTTGCCTTTGCGTGGCTCGCATGCCGTTCGCGGCTTCGATTGAAAACTTCTATACTTCTAGTAGAGACATGTGCCCCAGCGAGCCCTGTGGCAAGGCCGAACATGCTACGTTTCTCCACTTTGCTTCTGCCGGGAGTCGGTGTGCAAGGCCACACTCCAACCCTCTTCTTTTTATGGCTTGCATGCTTTGAAAAACTTTGCTCGCCAGCCTCTCGTGTCGTTGCCCAGAGCGGCCCGGGGCATTCCCCGTGAACTGAGAGCCTTCGTTGATTCCCCGCGACGGAGATGCCGCAAGCGGGTGCGAAGGTCCTTGCAGCTTGACCAGATTTTCAGCCTGGAACCCGACGGCAAGAGTCCTTCAGCCTGGAACCCGACGGTTTCAAGCATCACTTGCTTAATTTGTTCTTCGAGTCGGAGCGCTCTTTCGCTCCGCTTGCAGCTGAGCAGTGAGGAGTTCATGCTTAACGAAGCTGATGTTGCCAGCACAGGAGCTGGCGCAGTTGCTTTAGACTCACTTGCGCTTGGAGCGATTCGGCTGCAGGAGCGGGCACGTTCTATACTTCTAGTAGAGACATGTGCCCCAGCGAGCCCTGTGGCAAGGCCGAACATGCTACGTTTCTCCACTTTGCTTCTGCCGGGAGTCGGTGTGCAAGGCCACACTCCAACCCTCTTCTTTTCATGGCTTGCATGCTTTGAAAAACTTTGCTCGCCAGCCTCTCGTGTCGTTGCCCAGAGCGGCCCGGGGCATTCCCCGTGAACTGAGAGCCTTCGTTGATTCCCCGCGACGGAGATGCCGCAAGCGGGTGCGAAGGTCCTTGCAGCTTGACCAGATTTTCAGCCTGGAACCCGACGGCAAGAGTCCTTCAGCCTGGAACCCGACGGTTTCAAGCATCACTTGCTTAATTTGTTCTTCGAGTCGGAGCGCTCTTTCGCTCCGCTTGCAGCTGAGCAGTGAGGAGTTCATGCTTAACGAAGCTGATGTTGCCAGCACAGGAGCTGGCGCAGTTGCTTTAGACTCACTTGCGCTTGGAGCGATTCGGCTGCAGGAGCGGGCACGTTCTATACTTCTAGTAGAGACATGTGCCCCAGCGAGCCCTGTGGCAAGGCCGAACATGCTACGTTTCTCCACTTTGCTTCTGCCGGGAGTCGGTGTGCAAGGCCACACTCCAACCCTCTTCTTTTCATGGCTTGCATGCTTTGAAAAACTTTGCTCGCCAGCCTCTCGTGTCGTTGCCCAGAGCGGCCCGGGGCATTCCCCGTGAACTGAGAGCCTTCGTTGATTCCCCGCGACGGAGATGCCGCAAGCGGGTGCGAAGGTCCTTGCAGCTTGACCAGATTTTCAGCCTGGAACCCGACGGCAAGAGTCCTTCAGCCTGGAACCCGACGGTTTCAAGCATCACTTGCTTAATTTGTTCTTCGAGTCGGAGCGCTCTTTCGCTCCGCTTGCAGCTGAGCAGTGAGGAGTTCATGCTTAACGAAGCTGATGTTGCCAGCACAGGAGCTGGCGCAGTTGCTTTAGGCGCAGTTGCTAGAGACATGTGCCCCAGCGAGCCCTGTGGCAAGGCCGAACATGCTACGTTTCTCCACTTTGCTTCTGCCGGGAGTCGGTGTGCAAGGCCACACTCCAACCCTCTTCTTTTCATGGCTTGCATGCTTTGAAAAACTTTGCTCGCCAGCCTCTCGTGTCGTTGCCCAGAGCGGCCCGGGGCATTCCCCGTGAACTGAGAGCCTTCGTTGATTCCCCGCGACGGAGATGCCGCAAGCGGGTGCGAAGGTCCTTGCAGCTTGACCAGATTTTCAGCCTGGAACCCGACGGCAGAGAGCTCGTTTTTTCAAGCATCTGCGGCTTAAGAACTTGCAGGCGAGCGTTCATGATCTGAGTTGCCAGCATGGAAGTGCTTTGGACTTGTGCTTAATTTGTCAGGTTCGAGTCTCGCTCTTCAATTAACCCTCCTGAGCGGACAGGCTGTGTCCCAATAAGCCCAAAAACTCATCTAGTAGCGCACATGAGATCTGGGACCCACACCTGGCTTGATGTTGCCACTTTTGCACTCTTTTTAGCGTGACATGACTTCCTTCGCGCGAATAGTTTGGTCTGTTGTTTGCCCGAAGATGCAGGCTGGCTTTGTGATCACATTTTTGGCGGACTTGCGCGGCTTCGGCTTTGAGCAGCATGAGATCTCAGGGTTTAAAAGTAAGTTTCAAACGCCCAAATCTCTGGGTGCCTGGCAATTCGAAACCTGCACTATCAATGAGCAGTTTGAAAAGCCCACAAAGGCAGTTACCGGTCATGCCCAGGGGCATGAGGGACGAGCACCACATCTAAGTGACCAAATGGAGTGGGTGGAATACGTGTCGTTGTCCTGCAGCGAAACACCTTGAAGACTCTGCGGGCCGCTTAGGGTTTAGGGTTTTAAAGTGGTTAACATGTTTTTTGGGGGTGCACCTGAGATCTGCTCAGCCCAACCAAAACGTGGCTGTGACCACAGTTTCTGGGACGCATGAGGCTCAGCACGTAGGTGAAGTAGATCTACACAGTGAACCTTGCACTCAGTGCTTGCAAACCCTACACACGTTGATCTACATACATAGTGTTTGTACTCAGTTTTGTGACAGTGAACTTTGCGACATTCCAACGTTGCCTTGAGCGGGTTTATTCACTATTTGCTTGAGAGGTGTAGGTAGATGCACACACACACAGTGGTAGACAATAAAGGAAGCGCCTGACGCTCATGGTCAGCGCCAAACCTGAGACATGGAGTCCGGTGATAAGCCCAAAAAGGGTCACAAGAAGAGGCTGGCGCAGACATGCAGTTCCCAAAGGGTTGACAGCATCGATCGGTCCAGGACAGCAGGACAGAAAGCCAAGAAGAAGAAGCAGCAGGGCGGGAAGGCCAGTTCAAGCAGCATGCATGACTTCCTTTCACATTTCATTGCAGACCACGCCCTGAATGCAATGCGGCAAAAGCTCGCTGCGCAAGGTAGATAAGCACAACCCGAAGGCTCACACATTTTCAGGTGGAACCCGAAGTGTGCGGCCCCCAGCTTCCCTTGATGTCCTGTCCAGAGCTTTGGCGTGCCATAAGGTGCAAAAGCGTGTCCAGTATACCTTGGAGAGGCAGGCAAAGAAAGAGCAAGCTCCGAAGGTGGAGCAAGAACCCGGAGGTGCACCCAAATCAAAGTGGCTGTGCGTGCGATTTGAAAGCCGTGAGGTTCCGCCACCATTCATTGTGGTGATCCAGGGTCCTCCAGGCAAAGACCAGGCTCCGGAGCATGCAACATCTGGATGCTTCAGGCGTGGGTAAGACAACCCTCATCCAGTCCTTGGTGAAACACTATGCCAAGTCGCAGCCCTCAGCTGCATGATTCTGGTGAAGCTATTTTCTTTGGCCAAGGCAGCGCTTGATTCAGATGCGTGGGCCGGCTCCAAGCTGAGCTCTTCGATTGAAGACGCATCGACTCATTTGACAGAAAGGTCACTCTGGTGAGTGGGCGCCATCGACGCATTACCATAGTGGAATGTCCGCAGGCAGGCTCAGATTCTCACGTCGCCTTTGCGATTCTCTTAGCGCCCAGGAGATGTCAGCCATGTTGGACTTGGCCAAAATTGCCGACCTGGCGCACGCCTCAAGCTGTACCCTTGTACCCTACGTGCCGTTGTTTCCAATCGGATCAAGTCCAGGTGTTGCTCCTCGTCGATGCATCCTATGGCTTTGAGCTCGAGACCTTCGAGTTCATCAATATACTGCAGGTGTGTTGCTCTCAGACTGCGAGGCAAAGGCGTTTCGGGAGGTAAAATCATTTTCGCTCAGGCACGGCTTCCCTCGCGCCGAGCACCAAGATGTAGATCGAGGCAATGTCACTTCTGCTATTTCTTTGTTTTTGTGAAGTGCCCAACCATTGCCCGTGGCATGGGGTCACCTTTTTTTGAATGAACACATCTTGCTGTCTTTCTTTTGTCCACGTTTGACAATTCCTTTCATTGTCACGCTCAGGTCATTGGAGTCCTAACGCATTTGGACTCCTTCAAGGAGAACAAGCAGCTGAGAAAGGCACACCGAAAGCTGCTGTTGGCTTGCTGTATGTTTCGTCGCTCTTCCGTGGAAGCGCAGGTGAAGAAAAGCATGAAGCATCGTTTTTGGCACTTGCCTTAACAACAACAGCATCATTCACATTCGTACAAAGCTACAGCAAAGCTGTGCGTTGTATCCACTGCGTCACGTTGTTTGACAGCAAGCAGACCTTTGCCTCATCTCCAAAGACATCAGAGATGTTGGAGTGGTGTTCATTGCTAGCTGCTTTGCCGAGCTAGACAGTTGGGTCTGCGGTCTGGCAAGGGCAGAGCTGTATGATGGCGCCAAGCTCTTCTACCTGAGTGGGCTGCAGTATGGGCTGCTTGCCTAGAGCTGTTTGCTTCCAGATCTGCCCAAATAAGTCCATCGTTTCAGGCGCTACCACAGAATAGAGATTCAGAATCTTGCCCGCTTCATTGCCGCTGCTTGGGCTGCAAAGGGATGTGCAGAAACCGCGCGGTCGCGTTGCTTTTTGTCGCAGAGTTGAGGTTCAAAAGACTCCGATTCTGTCTTGGAGGCAAAGCCATCCCTACATCTTGGCTCTCCGGCCAAGCCCTTAGCTAAGTCGTTTCGTTTTTTCATGCGACAATGTCCCGAGGTGGGAGGACCAAACGGATCCTACGTTGGCAGAGGCTGCTCCACGGCCAGGGGACCCAGAAGCCTGAGGACTATATGAGATTGTCGCCCCAAGATACTCATGGCATAGACTGGCTAGCAATTGGTTGCCATTGGCTTCTGCTTTGTCAAAATGACAGGGTCAGGTCCGGACATGGACAGCCAGGGCAAAAGCAAAGCTTCATGGATTTGTACCGACCAAATGCAACTCCACGTCACGCATTCCCTTTCAGGCGGCTGGATTTGTACGGGTACGTTGGGCACTCAGAACTCGACAACCTTCGTATCATTTGCTTTAGTAGCCAAGGTTTATGGTGCCAGATTTAGAGAGGGATTCGAGGCAAGGTATGTTCGAGTGTGGCGTTGTGGACACGCCCTCACTGAGCAGCTGGCTTTCATGTTCGACTCATGAGCTGGACTAGGTGCACCTGCCTGGCGTAGGCTCGCGCAAGTTGTCGTCCGTTTCTTAAGGGCGGAGTGAGCGAATCAGGTGATTTCAACATCGCCTCGATCAAGCAGCTCACCGATCCGTGCGCATGAAATCCGTTTGCCATGGACGTTTTGATCAATTGACTGAGTGGCCAGGTGTCCTGCTCCACAGGAGACAGAGGCAGCCCGGAAGAAGGACCTCAACCGAAAGGACGACAAGCCCGGCAGCTCAGCGGGTTGCCGGACTTGCGTAGGAGGCTTTTGGTAGCTGTGGCTCGAGCTTTGCTGGTGCCAAAACGCAAGTTTGTGCAACCGGGGACATGGCCACCCATCCAGTGGAAGAGTCAGCTTTCCTTTTTCATTTTTTTCCCCCTGACCTTTTCCAATGAGGCCCAAGAAGAATAATGCACTGCGGACCCTCGCAGAGCGGCATCGAATCGTGTATGCTCCGGGGTCTGACATCGGCAGCATCACGGTGGACTCCGAGGCTGGCTCACAAGGTCGTGTCAATGCCATAGCCCTTGGGAATGCAGGCTATGTACATCTATGTGCCCGACCAGCAGGCGGGTGAGCATCACTTGGGTGCATATCGTGTTCGGCTTATTTTCCCGTTGGTTAGACGCTGTTCTTCCCCGAGGGAGCATTTTGGTAGAGATGCACTTTCGCACATGCATAGCTCTGCGCAAGTACCACTGGGCGTTCGACTCCGATGAAAAAGGGTTTGCGCACATGTCATCAGATTCCCGCAAGAAGAGAAAGGGGTTTGCGGAAGGGCCAGTGGGATTCTTTTGTGAATGCAACCTGAGAGGCACATCCGCTCAAGAGCGCACGCTCAGCACTGCACATGCCAGCCACACTGGAAAGAAAACTACTTCCAGTGTGGCTGGCATGTGCAGTGCTGAGCGTGTGCTCTTGAGCGGATGTGCCTCTCATGCGAGTCAGACTGGAATCAGGGTGGGTTTAGGGTTGATTTAGGATCGGTTTAAGTTTGGTGTAGAGAAGCTACACTGAAGCCTGGAAAGCATAGCCCAACCTTCAGAATTGCATAGAGCTGCCGTGTTCGACATGGGGCTTTCTGGTCCAGGCGGGCTTCACGCCAAAGGAAAAGGAAGAGTACCGCGCCCAAGAATCGCATGGGCTCAATGGTTGCCTCATGTTGATCCAAGGAACGGCAGCGAGCTCCCGGAAGCCGTGCGGCTTGTGCGCGTGGCGCACTTTGCACACGTTCTTCTCACGCGTTGCTTGACTCTTGGCACGCGAAGCACGGGAGGTACGAGCTTTGCAGTCAGACGCCTCCCTGGACAAGGCCTTTGGATTTCTTTGATGCAACAGTAGCAGCATGTTGGTTGTGCAATGCACGTCATGGCGCACGAGACCCTGCCCAGCTTAGGGACAGTCCGCTTTGCGCCTGGTTGGCAACACGACCGTTCGGATGGACGAGACACAAGGCGGATGGTGTGTCCGGCTGCACGGCTGCATGGCTGCATGGCGTTTCCTGGCCCAGCTGATCTTGGCGCTGTGCGCCGACCAGCTCCTGGCAGTGCCGCGCCCTCAGCCGAGTGTTGGCTCGAGCGTAGTTTCTTGGACTGCAAGTGAACAATTGTGTCATGTGTGGCTGCGTCACGCCCTGCATGTCTGAACAATTTCATGTCGCCGCTTCACCACAGGCTGGCTCAAGACCGCGCCCAGGCTCCGCATTTTGCAGCGAGGCCGCGATGACGGAGGAGAAGCCATCCCTTCCTGCGGACTACGTGGTGCCGAAGGTGTGGGAGCACAAGGACCAAGGCGGCGCCTTCGGGGGCACCAACCGGCCGTACGCTGGCGCCTGGGGCGAGGACAAGCCTTTGCCCAAGGGCGAGCACAAGCTTCAGCTGTACTCCATGGGTACTCCGAACGGTGTGAAGGCCACCATCATGCTGGAAGAGCTCGTGGAGCTCTTTCCCGACTTCGAGTATGATGCTTGGCTCATTCCCATCAACGGCGTTCAGTTCACCTCCGGATTTCAGGGCATCAACCCGAATTCCAAGGTCCCCGCCATGGTGGACCACTCTGAAAAAACCCCTGTCCGTGTCTTTGAATCCGGATCCATTCTCATGTACCTGGCAGATAAGTACGACAAGGACGGGGTCTTCCTGCCTAAGGAGTACCCAGCTCGTGCGGAATGCCAAAGCTGGCTGATGTGGCAGATGGGCAGTGCCCCATTCATCGGCGGAGGTTTCGGACACTTCTTCAACTATGCTCCTATCAAGATTGAGTACGCCATCAATCGGTATGCCATGGAAACCAAGCGACTTCTGGACGTTTTAGACAAGCACCTTGGGGAGGGCAACAAGAAGTACGTGTGTGGCGACCAGTATACCATCGCCGACATGGCGATCTGGCCCTGGATAGGCTGGCTGGTGGATGGGAAGCTGTACAGCGCTGGGGAGTTCCTCAAGGTCGAGGAGTACAAGAACGTGTGTGCTTGGTCCAAGCGAATCGGAGAGCGACCGGCCGTGAAGCGCGGCATCATGGTGAATCGCCCCTGGGGGGAGAAGTCTTCGCAGTTGCACAACCGCCACGCACGCAGTGACTTTGAGACCAAGACCCAGGACAAGCTGGAGGCGGCTTGAGCATGCCTTGCTGCATTTTCGTGGATATCTCCGGGCTTCGCTCTTCTGAGTTGTTTTGCTTTTTTGTTAACCTTGGAATCCTTGGAATTGAAAAGAGTGGAGCCCGGGCTTAATGGGCGCACCCAGTCTGCTGACCTCCGCACCTACAAAAGCAGGGCGGAGGCCGCGCGGAGCATCGGTCGTGCAAAAAAGTCTGTGCCTGTCTCGCGCCTGCGGGACTGGGGCTGGCTATGTAAAAAATGAGGCCTGGGATGTTTCTGGTAGGCTTTGTTTCCCTCAGACGTGCTTGGGCTTGTTGAATTTCAGTGACATGCGCGCACAACTCCGCACAACCTGTGTGACAATCTCTGAGCATGAGGGATGTTTGTTATATAACGCTTTCACAGAACTCGTTCGTTGCCGCACAGGATATAACAGGGCAGTGCGAAAAACAAACACCACACACAGACACACGCACACACAGGTCCCCGCATTCTTCTGCACCTTGACAACTGATGCTGCGAGCTGTTTCGAAGTGGCCCTTTGCACGGATTACATGCTGTTTTACTTCTCGCATAGTCATGCAGGTGATGGAGGGGGTTGGCAGGAAATATGGCTTCATGATAGTCCATTATGTCGCATTCTCTTGCACACTGCTGCGTTGCACTGTTGCTGAACGCAGCTTCATGCCGCTCAAAGTTGGTGCGTTTGTGGCGCACCGTTGCACGTGTAGAGTGTTCTGGATGCCGTTGCATGTCTCATTTCCTGAAGTCTGACAGCCCTTGAGAGCTCCGACCCAGGTGGAGATCTCAGCGCAGGCCAGATCCATGGTGCCAAGAGGGCTGCACAAAGTCGGCCTGCGAGGAAACTGATGGAGCAGAAGAGGAGGAGGAGGAGTCTGAGGTTGACGAGCCCGAGGAGGGCTGCCGCCTTGATGCCCGTCTTGTGTGTTATCAGTGTATTGCAAAATCTGAAGCACTGCCTGGGGTTTCCACCCACCTGTGAGGGTGCATTTGCTACAGCTTGGAATTGCATTGCAGGAGCCAGATTCGGAGTTGCTCGAGCGGGCTCAGCAGCGCTTCAGCCGAGCACCGCGGCTGGCAGACATGGTCCAGCCCTCGAGAGCGAAGCTCCGCAGCTGCAACTCACACTTTGCTCCAGATCTATGGCAACGACTCGAAGCTGGATGAGCAGTTTGGAGGTTCCTCAGGCACGGGATCAGGTTTCACTGCACTGCGGAAACAAATGCACGGTTGGCATCCAAGAAGTGCAGCCTTTCATTTGATCAGTTAAGATTGGTTGTAGTTCTCGAGAACTTGGGGCAAAGGCAGCAACGCACGGCCAAAAGACCTTGGCAAATCCGAGCACGCCGACCACAAAATGGTGCCTTTGTCCTGGCCTTACAGTGTGAGCACTGGCTCGAGGGGATCGGTTTGACCAGGTAAGCTAGTCAATGTTTGGAAGAGCTTTGGGAACGTTTGGTGACGCCTTGCTGCCAACTTTGGTATGGGTGTTCTCAAAATACGGCCCAGCATGGCAAGGGGTCCTTTTGTTTCCCTTTGACCAACCCAAGGGGGTCCACCATTTGAGCTGCGTGCATCAGCACATATGCTGTGCAAGATGAGCTGAGTTCAGGGTCAAAGATTGGATGTGAGGCAGGAGTAGGCGACATTCCTAGGTTCGAGGACGACGAGGAGGATGCAGACGAAACGTCAAGGCGTTGCTAGCAGTGCATGATATGGTGGCTGAGCTGTTGACTGACAGGCTGCAGTCAGGTGCAGAGCCAGCATCCTAGCTGCAGGAAGAATGTCCTGCCTTACGCGCAAGCGCAACTGAGGCCGGGACTGTTAGGGAACCTTGGCGATTTGGACGGCTTGGACACCCTGCGGATGCCAAAACTGCCAGAAGAGGCTTGCATACAATATGCGAAGAACGCTGCCCAGCGCACGCTTCAAGGACACAGCCTGGGATGAGCAGCGAAAAGAAGCCTTGAAGGCCATTGGAAGGGGTGCTTGACAAGCACTCACAGCTCGTGCAAGGCAAGGAAGTTTATCACTGGCAGCGTGCCTAAATCGATTCGGGAGAGTATGGGCATATATACTGGTTGCGAGTGCGTGACGATTTTTCCATGCGAGGTGGCTGGAGTTCTGCGGAGGAGGATGATGAAGCAGAGGATCGGGGGCGGCTTCCTGGAAGTATACCAACTTCCTTTCTTTAGCATGCAAAACTAAGTTTCGGCATCTTGACTCAGACTGCATGGTGCGAGAATCGCAAGAGTGGGCCGATAGGAGAAGGCACCTGAAACAAAGGTTGAAGGGGCCGAAGGGGCAGAAGCACAAGGGGAGGCAGGGCATGCTTTGGCAGCTAGTCATTGCCAAAGTGCCACATTGGAACAGGAGAAGAAGGAAGCAGAGCAGGGGGAGACTGCACTTCCAGATGTGTTTTCCGACAGTGCCGCTGCCCTGCTTTGGCTCTTTTGGATGAGCTTCTCGCTGCTCAGATGCATTCAACGACATGCCTCGCATTGCAGGCTTCCCCATTGGAGCCTTCGTTCGAATACGACTCGAGGAGATGACTGGATTCCAGCAAATTTCCGTGAAGCAGAAAACAAATCCACATGTCCACCTCCGTGTTGTTTCTTCTAGGGCGCGCTAGTTGCACCAGCCCGAGCTTTCACTTGTGTTGCCTGTTTCACTTCTCATCTTGTGCCAGGACGTACCAGCTGCTTGCGTTGCGGAGCTGCGGCGCGAGAAGCGACCGCCTTATTCGTCGGGCTCCAAAACCCCACGTGAGATCAGAGCATCAGTCTGATAGGCCGGTGATCCTTGGCGGCTTGCTATCCGGTGAGTCACGTATGGGTCTGGTTTTGCCCTCAGCGAGAGCGCATGGAGAATGAATTTGGCATCCTGAAACATTGATTTCTGGTGTTCAAGGTTCAGACTCGGGTCAAGAGGCACCGCTGGCATCCAAAGCTGCTGAAGAGCTCTGATGCCTTGTTACTCTCTGTGGGATGGCGCCGCTTTCAGATCCTTGGCAATGGACCATGGATATGATCCTTGGTCCTAGGACAGGGACAAGTCCAACTCAAGTCCAGGATACGTCAACCATTGATCCACATAATTGGCTTGGTTTCCAAATAGGTTCCCCAAAGTTCTTCAGTATTTCTCCACAAGTTCCATGGGTTCGCGAGGTCGAAAGCCACGTTGTGTGATTACATGAGCCGAACATACAGGCAAACATACATGTGTTTTGCGCCGAGCGCAATGTCAAGAGATAGCAGAAGGGTAGGCGCAGAGAGGAATCAGAGAATGTGACGTGCAGCCCAGGACCTTGCCTGTGTATTCCATAGAAGACAGAGGTGAGAAGCGCCACATGCTCAGATTTGCGAAAGCAATCAGCAAAGCAGGAAAGCATGGAGTGCAGCAGTTTTCAGAACGGCTGTGTTCATGTGCTCATGCGCAAAGCTTTGCATCCTATGTCTTGCAGGCATGCGCTACCTGAAGTACACCCTGGAACACGCGCATTGCACAATGACAAGCAGGTGACTCAAGCCTTTCTGGAGAGGCAGAGGCTAGCGGCTAGAGGCTCGAGCTTGTTGTGTTCTAGGCTACGGCCCCATGGTGCCGCCGAACACTGGCGTGCTAGCCTTCAGGCAAGAGCCATGGGCCATGGCAGCTGTGGCAGCTGTGGCAGCTGTGGCAGATGGTTTTACCCGCAGGAGCTGGGAAAAGGTGGGCCATTTTCGAGTCTGCGCCACGGGGGTGGCCGGACTCCTGGACTTCGACACTGGGAATCGAGAGGTCGGGCTGACTCGCTGACTCCATGAGCTGAGGTGCTGGAGGCGGCGCCGAACTTCGACGTGAAGAAGAAGTTGAAGCTTGTCGGAGAGTCGCAGCCTTTCAGCCGGCTCTCCGGGGTTCTGCGCTCAGAATCTTCGTTGTCGCAAGGCCTTACAAGATCTTCCGAAACACCGCCTTCATCAAGAACATGTTCAGTTCGGATCTGGAGGTGGCCAATTCCAGTCAGTATTTTCAACTAGCTGCACGTTTGGAGCAGAGGTCAACAAGTACATGCACGCAAAGATCCAGACGGTCAGCGGGATCCGCGGAGAAATCAAAAAGGCACCTTCACCGGCATGCCGTTTCGTCTTTGCTGCGTTTGTTCAGGATCTTGATTCCTGTTCCGGACCTGTCGCACTTCAAACAAAAGCAGGGGCAAAAAAAAAAAAAAAAAAAAAAAAAAAAAACGGTATGTCGGGCAGGGAAGCCACATATCTCATGGCGGCAGCGGCAACTGGGAGTGATTTGATCGGAGGCCGAAGGAGTCAAAGGTCAGTTCAGGGCATCCTTCGAGGACGCAGTGCGCAGCGCGCATGCGGCGATTTCGGCTGTACTGATGTGGGGGAATCCGTTCAATCTCCACGAGAAATGGTGTGTGTGTGTGTGGTGAAGGATCGGATTCTGATGTCTGACCTTGTGGTGTGCAAGTCCAGCACTTAGCTGCAGGTTTGGGTGGAACGTCTACACATTGTACATGCACCAAGTTGGATGCAATAGCTAATGGTTGCTTTCCGGACAAGCACACTGCCTTCTTATACTTGGTACTGCAGGTGTTGGATCACTGTACCTTTCAAGCAGTGCTACCGCATGTTTACCGTATCATTTGACCTGCAAATGTGGCTTTCTTTGTGCGCGCATTATTGACATCGCCAGGTTTTATCATCCGGTTATGGATGTGCCAAATTGGCGTCCCGCGCGGTTGATCGGAGAGCTGCGAGCTTCAGAAGGCCGGGTACCTTCTGGAAGACAGAAGCTTCGCCTGCTTCGCCCGCGCAAGGAATCCCAGTCCCTGACAACAAGGACAGCCCCAGCCTGAATAATGCATGCGCCAAGCACAGCGTGATACTTTTTGTTGGTTCTCGTTTGCATTGCACTTGCCGAGGTCGCTATGGCAAGCAGTTCGTGAGACCAGAGCGGAAGTTCAACAAAGTCAAAGTACCGAAGAGTCTGGAGGCCAGGAACTTTGCGCATGAGCTGGATGATGATCATGACGCCGCTGCTCTACGCCGTTTTGTTTTGTGTTTCAGTGCGACGGAACCATGTTTTCCGCTTTGAAGGCATCCTTGCCGTTCAGCGCCAAGAAGAAGTTCACCCCGAAGAAGAAGAAGACCGAGCTCTCCCAGAAAGCGGCAATTGCCAGAGACCCGCAGTGTTCAGCATTAGCAATTTCTAGGGCTTCTGTGCATACAGTTAGGCTACACGATCTACAACTCACGCTTACGATGATCCTTGAAGCAGAGGGCAGCAAATGGTTAGACCTATATCAAGGTCTCCAGTGGACGAGAAAAAGAAGTGAACAATCTTCTCCTGAGGCGGGTGGGGTTCAGACCGCTGGGGCGTGTTGCCAGTCATAGCTCCACCCAGGCTGCACACCATCAGAAAAGAAAAGTCACGAGTACCGATCATAGGGCAGTCTCTGCACGTGCTCCCATCGGCCGACTGGGAATTGGCCCGAGGTGCGCGCGGAAGCGAGCGAGCGCAAGAAGAAGGTCAAAGAAGTTCGCGATCGCTTCATCCAGGTTGGGGGGGGGGCAAGGGGGGGGCAGCGACGAAGTGAGTGCGGCGCTTGGCTGCGTTTGGAGAAGCCACGGCGCTTTTGCTTTCAGGAGAAGCGTGAGGCTCACAGGAAGGAAGCGAAAAAGAAGCGGTACATCAGCGAGGGACAGTCTGCAGCCCAGACTGCAGAATCTGCGCTCACCTCTATTTGCTTTGAGCGCTTGACGAGGAAAGAGACGAAGAAGAGGAAAGCGATGATGATGGACTGAAGTTCAGAGTGGACTGAAGCCCTGCAAAGCCCGTGAGCTAGCTTATGAACGCCTTGGTCTCTATAGAGTTCTGCCGGATGAAGCGACTTCATCTTCTAGGAGGCAGACTGGAAGCTAACGAGTGCCTGGCCGCTTCCTATGGCTGGCGGGTACAAAACAAGACTTGTTGCTTGCGCACGAATCGATAGTCATATTGGCGTCCAAGCCGTGTAACTGAGAGGGGCCTGCTCTCGCTTGCTGCCGCAGCTCACTTTCAAACGCATACACACAAACAAAAGCAGGCGCACCCACACCGATACCCGCACTCACATCCACCAGCGACACTCTTGCCCACCTACCCGCTTACCCACCCCCGAACTGTTACCCTTACCCACCCACAGAAAACACACCCATCTCCAATACGCACCTACACACATGTGCACAGGTACACACATACACATATGCACTTATACACAGTGCACGTACATCAATACAATCACATGCCAGTAAGATAGACAAGCTAGCATGCAGTGCTATGGCTGCCGTCATATTTTGGTGCGACCAAGGTGGTGAGCAGCTGATAGCATGACATGTGCCCAGACACCTCATTTGTAGGCTGCCAAAATGCTGCTTGTTTCATGGACCTGTGGAGAGGACCGCATGCTGGGGCTGCAACATGTTGGACCAAAGGCTTCTGCACACGAGCAAGTGCTGCTTGCCTTGGCTCTTCAACAAGTCCAACTGAGCGGAGTTCTGACTTGTTTAGGAGGAGTCCCAAGTTCTTGCGGCATTTCCGGGCAGAGAGAGTTGGCGCGATGGTGGGAATAGCCACCTCGCTTGCAAGCAGAAGCGAAAGCAGTGAGGGGCGTGCCTGCTCTTCTCATTCCTGAGTCGTAGATGAGCTGAGGCTCTCCCATATGGCCACGTGCTGCGCCGACGAGGTGATGAACATTTTAGTCGGCAAGTTGTGACCGACCCCTGCAGGTGCACGTCAGATCTTGCGGCCGGCACCCAGCTGTGGTACATGGCATAGTGCAGTTTGGTTGCACAAGGCAAAGCAGCGGGACCCTTTGGAGACGACCAAACTGGGCCAGCTCTGAGGATGAGTCTGATGTGATGCCCTCAGCGATGTGACTGTGAGTTGCGGCGGCATGGCACATCAAGGCCAAGCATGAAATGGCAGTCCGCATTGATGCGCTACGGCGTTTGTGGCTTCGCCATGCTTGTGTCTACGACGTTCGTGGCTTCAGTGTTTTCTTGTGGCTTCATGCATTTTAACAAATGTTGCTCTTGGCGTGCCTGTGGCTGGCTGGGGTTTGAAACGAGACACGGCAGGCAGGAGATGCAGTTGCCTTCGTTACCTCCCAGCCAGCATCCCAGCTTGGTCCCTTCAAGGTTCAAGGAAAGCCTTCCAAGGCGCCAACCTCCGGGTGCTTGGAGCTGCAGTTTCCAAGCATTCCCGGGGGCAGGAGAGCCAGACTTGTTTCTTTTTGGGCTCAGTTTTTTTAGCCTGACAGGAAATGGAGGGCCACTGCGCACCTGAGCAGTTGGAGGTGCGCTAGAGCTTTCAGTGTGTCTTGCTCAGCTCACTTCACTGAAGTTGGTCAGTCCCTGCGCTTTCACTGACTTCGCTTGCAGTTCCTCCGGAGCTTTGTGGCGCAGCACTTCGGCTCGTCGCCTCAAGCTGTTGGCGGCCTCAAGATCTGCCAAATCGGCCGCTCGGATTCGAGGTGCTCATTTGGTCGCATTTGGCGGGTTCGGTCGCCTTCCTCTCAGCCGAGGTTTCAATGCCGGGCACAGCGCTGTGGCCCTGCTGGATCAGGCAAAAAGACTATGTCTGAGAGGGTGCCAGTGAGTCGCTGATCGCTGACTTTGTGCTGGGAGTGCAGGGAATGATCAGAACTTGCCTCGAAGTGGTTTGAAGCTCCAGGCTCCCGAGGGCAGCGTCCTGCTCTCTCTGGATCTTTGTCAGCACGAGTGCCCTCTGCAGAATGCTTGCAGAAGGCTCCGAATCCGCGTGAAGAGCAGAAAGTATGTGCTTCTGGCAGGTACACTCAGCCGTTGGAGAGAGTAGTTGCAGCCCTTGCAGAGGACAGCAAGTTGGTGGCACAGAGGCCTCAGTTTTGGGCCATGATGTTATTTGCCAGGAGCGTGGTCAGACGCACGTGCTCCTGCAGGGTGACTCTGCGGAAATGTTGCCAAGGTCAGCTTCTTATGTCAGAGCAAGAGAAATGAATGTGCCAACTGAGAGGTTTCAGCACATAGAGTTTGACTTGATGTTCATCGACGGGAATCATGCCTACGAGGTGTATCCTTCAGACGATAAGGGACTTCAGTAAGCAAACACGTACGCGCATCACCCTTGTGCTGCCGCCCTGTGTTCTACACTTGCTGACGGCAGGCAGTGAAGCTGGATATGCTGCTTTGTCTTCAAATGGCAACGCCGGACTCGCCGCACAGCGTGCCATGTGGTATTGTTAACATGCTGACTTGTCGCAGCCGCAAGCTCTTCGCAGATTGCTTCCTAGGGGAGGCTTGTGCTAAGTTCTGAGCGTGAGGAGTCTGTGGTTCTTCTGAACCATGTCTTCACCGACATGACAGAGGCCAAGCTGACCTGCTGTCCACGCTGTTGGCATTCCTTGTGGCTTGATCATGATGCGAAGCTTGCTTTCAGGGCGTGGGACCGACCAAAGTTTGGCTTGAGACGCTGCGAGAAGGCTTGGCAGGTTTGCCCGGACGGCCACCGAATCGCGGAGTTCCAGCGAATCTCGCGCAACGCGAGGCGAAGCCGAGCAGCTGGGCTGGCATTCTTGCTGCTCGCGGCATGGTATCGCCATTGCTAGCCGGAAAAAGAGAGATGAGCGTCTCAAAACCGAGGCAGCCTTGTGGTTTGCTTTTGGAGCAAATCCTTCAAGCAAAGCTGTTTGGCTCATCAGTGACTCATCAGCCTCGATTTCAGCTGAAATGGGCAGGGGCGCTCAGAGGTAGAGTTAGATAGGGTACCAGGTTGAAGCAAAGGGCTGGGGGAAGAGGTTCATGGGCTTTGAGGTTAACATGAAAATTGGGGCGACATGTTTCGACACGTTTCGACATGCATTGATATCTCTGGAGGCAGGTCGACCATTCTTTTTTGTGGGGCGGGCTGCAATGAGCCAAGCTTTGAGCCCAGGCCGTTGCGAGGCGATTCTGGGTGCCGCAGGCTCAGACCATCTATGTACATCCATACTACGACTCCGGATCCACTTTGTCAGGGTCCAGAACAGAGTCCAAAACCCACACTTGCTCCCGAATTCAGTTCAAACACCTTCCAAATCTTGCCCAGAGGCTTGTTCCAGACCCTCTCCCCTCCTCTCCCCTCCTCCCCTCTCCCCTCCTCCCCTCTCCCCTCCTCCCCTCTTCCCTCCTCTCCTCCTCCTCCCTCTCCCCTCCTCCCCTCCCCTCCCCTCCCCTCCCCTCCCTCCCCTCCCCTCCCCTTCCCCTCCCCCCGTCCCGTCCCGTCCCCTCCCCTCCCCTCCCCTCCCCTCCCCTCCCCTCGCTCACATAAGTGACTTGTTCCAGACGCTCAGATCACTGCGGAACGTGCCAGGCCATTTTTTCAGCCACACCCATAATATCTCCGTGTTTGTCTCTGTGTCTCTGTGTCTCTGTGTCTCTGTGTCTCTGTGTCTCTGTGTCTGTGTGTCTGTGTGTCTGTGTGTCTGTGTGTCTGTGTGTCTGTGTGTCTGTGTGTCTGTGTGTCTGTGTGTCTGTGTGTCTGTGTGTCTGTGTGTCTGTGTGTCTGTGTGTCTGTGTGTCTGTGTGTCTGTGTGTCTGTGTGTCTGTGTGTCTCTGTGTCTCTGTGTCTCTGTGTCTCTGTGTCTCTGTGTCTCTGTGTCTCTGTGTGTGTCTGTGTGTCTGTGTCTCTGTGTGTCTGTGTGTCTGTGTGTCTGTGTGTCTGTGTGTCTGTGTGTCTGTGTGTCTGTGTGTCTGTGTGTCTGTGTGTCTGTGTGTCTGTGTGTGTGTGTCTGTGTGTCTGTGTGTCTGTGTGTCTGTGTGTCTGTGTGTCTGTGTGTCATTGTGTCTGTGTGTCTGTGTGTCTGTGTGTCATGGTGTCTGTGTGTCTGTGTGTCTGTGTGTCTGTCTGTCTGTGTGTCTGTGTGTCTGTGTGTCTGTGTGTCTGTGTGTCTGTGTGTCGGTGTGTCGGTGTGTCGGTGTGTCCGTGGGTCCGTGGGTCCGTGCGTCCGTGCGTCCGTGCGTCTCCGCGCGTCTCCGCGCGTCTCTGCGCGTCTCCGCGCGTCTCCGCGCGTCTCCGCGCGTCTCCGCGCGTCTCCGCGCGTCTCCGCGCGTCTCCGCGCGTCTCCGCGCGTCTCCGCGCGTCTCCGCGCGTCTCCGCGCGTCTCCGCGCTTCTCCGCGCGTCTCCGCGCTTCTCCGCGCGTCTCCGCGCGTCTCCGCGCGTCTCCGCGCGTCTCCGCGCGTCTCTGCGCGTCTCCGCGCGTCTCTGCGCGTCTCCGCACGTCTCTGCGCGTCTCTGCGCGTCTCTGCGCGTCTCTGCGTGTCTCTGCGTGTCTCTGTGTGTCACTGTGTGTCACTGTGTGTCTCTGTGTGTCTTTGTGTGTCTCTGTGTTTCTCTGTGTGTCTCTGTGTGTCTGTGTGTGTCTCTGTGTGTCTCTGTGTGTCTCTGTCTCTGTGTGTCTCTGCGTGTCTCTGTGTGTCGTGTCTCTGTGTGTCTCTGTGTCGTGTCTCTGTGTGTCTCTCTGTGTCTCTGTGTGTCTCTGTGTGTCTCTGTGTGTCTCTGTGTGTCTCTGTGTGTCTCTGTGTGTCTCGGTGTGTCTCAGGAGTCGAAAAAAGACCCGCTGTATGTGTCAATGTCAGGCATGATCCCAGGTCTTTTGGACCTATCAAATCAGCTGCACCGCCGCTTGTAATTTGAATGGCAGGAGTGTGTTGCAGGAGCGGCCGCGCAAGTCAAACATGGGGCCGCGCAAGTAAAGCGCAAGTGAAGCGCAAGTGACGCAGTGATGATTCATCATCATCATCATCATCATCCGCATGGTCGAAAGAATCCGGAAGATTGCTAAATTTTTGCGCAAGTCGCGCGCAAGTCGCGCGCAAGTCGCGCGCAAGTCGTAGATGCCTTGGATCAGGAGTGGCCCATTTCTGTAGTTTGCATTTTCTTTGTTTCTGCAGATCCCAGCAATGAGTTGCAGCAGCAGCAAGCAGCAGCAGCAGCAGCAGCCAGCAGCAGCAGCCGCAGCAGCAGCAGCCAGCAGCAGCCGCAGCAGCCAGCAGCCAGCAGCCAGCAGCAGCAGCAGCAGCCAGCAGCAGCAGCAGCAGCAGCAGCCAGCAGCAGCAGCAGCAGCAGCCAGCAGCAGCAGCCGCAGCCAGCAGCAGCAGCCAGCAACAATTTGCAGCGGTGTACACACCTGAGACCTCATACTTAAGGGGCATGTTTTTGGGGGACCTCACTCTTAGTTTTAATACGGTGTTTTTTTTCCAGCTCGTGTGTCTTGGTGTGTCTCGGTGTGTCTCGGTGTGTCTCTGTGTCTCTCTGTGCCTCTCTGTGTCTCTCTGTTCTGTCTGTGTCTCTCTGTGTCTCTCTGTGTCTCTCTCTGTCTGTGTCGCTCTGTGTCTGTGTCTCTCTGTGTCTCTCTGTGTCTCTCTGTGTCTCTCTGTGTCTCTCTGTGTCTCTCTGTGTCTCTCTGTGTCTCTCTGTGTCTCTCTGTGTCTGTGTGTGTGTCGCTCTGTGTCTGTGTCTGTGTCTCTCTGTGTCTGTGTCTGTGTCTGTGTCCGTGTCTGTGTCTGTGTCTGTGTCTGTGTCTGTGTCTGTGTCTGCGCGTGCCCGTGCGTTTGCGTGTGTGTGTGTGTGTCTGTGTCTGTGTCTGTGTCTGCGCGTGTGTGCAGTACAAACCACCTGCAGAACCAGGTTTGTCAAAATCCGTGGAATTCATTCACGCCAGCAGTGAACGGGTTTGCGGCGGTTGCCCCAGACCAGGTGGCTTTCAGCTACGTTTGTCGTGAACGGCGTTACTGACCTATCGGTTCACAGCGGACATCAGTGGACGCATTCGCCTGACGCACAGAGGTTTGCGGCGGTTGCCCCAGACCAAGAAGCTTTCAGCTACGTTCGTGTATGCACCCCGATTTGTCAAATCCGTGCAATTCGTGCATGCCGGCAGGGGGCAGCCGGAAGAGTATGTGGGCGGCTGCCAACGAAGACCCCACATACTTTTCGTGAAACGTACCTGCCTGAGAGCTGCTCCTGGGTCCCGTCGCGGGCAGCTGGAGGGCTCACCCCTAACAATCGCCCTTAAGGCCACTGACTTTGCACGGTTCAGTGCTAACTTGCAACATTTCATCTCATGTTTACGTGTTTGAACGTTTGGTGTTTGACTGCCGACGTGGCATTCCCAGTGTGTCTGGCTGTGCTTTCTGTCAAAGTGCGCAGTCCTAGCAGCTTGCCTGCTAGAGAACCCTGTTTATCTCACTAGACAAGAGCCGTTGATATGGTGGAGCCTTTCTGGCACGTTTACACGGGAACGATCGCTGTTTACAACGTATGGTCGTGGCCTACTTGACAGGCCAGTTTACCCCATCATTACTGCATCTCATCCTGCCTGCGTTGCAGGCACTCATCTGGAATCATTCCTTTCGGTTTACAACGAAAAGTTTACAACGAAAAGTTTACAACGAATGACTTTCGACGAACAGCTCCTACGGACGAATCAATTAGCCAATAAGTGCACGAGAGTTTGAGCCTCACCAAGGCCCTCCATGACTCTGACCTGATTTCAGATCCGCAGCTATTTGGCTCCCTGTACGAACCATATACAAGGTTTGCTACCGCTGTGCAATTCGACATGTCGCACTACTCGTTCCATTTCTACGGAAACATGGAACCGATGCACCACTCGCATCCAGTGCCTCCGCCTCGTCCTAATTCGGGGACTATCCGCATGCATGTCCTGCCGGATGCTAATCCGACTGACCCCCAGCCTGCCCGAGCGGTCACCTTGACCCCAGCTTCCCAGCGACAGAAGTCGAGATCCCGAAGATCGAGATCTCGACAGCGCAGGCACCGCAGGCGGACACCACGCAGGTCCCGCTCCCGATCCAGAGGTCGCAAGACCCACAGAGACTGTCGCAGACGACCCGAGCGCACTAATTCGGAAGTCCGTCTGGATCCCCGCTGGAGCCAAGATAGACCCGCAGGACCACCCGGAAATGTTTCACTGTTTCCTCGCCCTCCGATGTCGGATCCCTACGATCCCACGCCGAGCCGGCCAAGTCAGCCGAGTCAGCCGAGCCAGCAGAGTCAGCCCGCACCGCAGAATCCCCGAACAGGGGACACGCATCGTTACCACCTGGTGCAACCTTGGCCACCTGTACAGCCTAGTCCGGCAACTTTCGGACAAGTTGCACCACCTGTGATTCCTGCTCCGCTCGCTTCGCACGCGCAGTCCTCAGCGGCCTTGAACTTTTCAAGCAGCTGCCCTGCACCGCCGATGCCAGGACCGCATTACGAAGCTCCTCCGCCTCTGCCTCCGCCTGGTCTGGGTGTATCACCCTATCAGCAGACTCCGTGGCCGCCAATGTGCAGTCACCGCCCACCTCCTGTACCATGTCCGAGAATTCAGCCCGGTCCGCCGCCTCGAACACCTCCGCCCGTGCATGCAAATTCGAGACCAGCGGAGCCTGCGCACCCGCCGGCACGACCAACACGCCAGACATCTGGCAATCCAGACTCTCGAGGCCCGCATGGACCGTGTCAGGCAGTCCCCAATTTGATGGATGCCCGGGCTGAAACGCCGCCTCCCTACCCCGGAGCAGCTGCCTCTCCACGCACGGTCTCTCTCGCGCTTGCTCCTCCGGCCAGTGTACAGGCGACAGCATCTCAGGATCAGCATCCTCGAGATGACACTCCGTCCAATAGCCGCCTCCGTAAGACATCGGCCAACGATGCTTCAGGAGGACGCACCGATGCTTTGACAACAAGTACAGCCCTCGCCAAGTTGACCACCCGAGACTTGTACAGCGCCTTAGAGGAGCAAACCCGGGGGTCCGAATTTCGGATTCCACCTCCGCATCAAACTGCGACAGCTGCAGGCCGCACCGAATGGCTCCAGCCAGAGGTGGCCCTCACTCGCTTTTGCGCCGCTCCGCCATTTGTCGAATGTTTAAATTGGGTGATGTGTCATTTGGACTTCACCCTTACGGAGTTCCCGCAGTCCCCCGCGGTCATGCAGAATTTAGTGATCGCACTGACCGCCAGCGGTATTGATTACCAACGCCGCATCCGCACACCAATTCCTGCTTGGATTGATTCCGAAGAGACCATCATTTGGAGACTGTCATTCAGTGACATGCCAGGTCCTGTGTCCATTCAAGCCACGGGCGACACTCACGTTCGCTGGTACCATGGCACCACCCTTTTGTCGGCTATCGGAATTTTGAAAACGGGCAAAGTCATGAGGAGCACACGTGAAGGACTCAACATGCCTGACACTCATGACTGCTATGGCTTTTTTGCGAGGGCCCACCTTGCGGGCGGTACCGCGGCCGAATTGGCTGCATTTGCTGGGCAATGCGCATATCATACCAAGAACGCGAGCGGCCTAGTTTTCTCTGGCGGGTGCCGAGGGAAATCCACTAAGCCCACGTCTGCGGACACGTGGCGGGAACAAGAACTCGCACGAAGGTACGAGATTGTCCACTCCGCTAGTAAAGACAAGCGATGGTGTATTAGGGAGTCGGCAGCTTGCTTGACAGATTTATTTGTCGTTACAGTAAAGGAGGATCAGCAGTGGGGATCCTGGGGACAGGCGACAGGCCCCGAAATGCTGAACATCCTCGCCGGGTGAGGGCCCACTTGTTAAATCTGTTATTCCCAATCAAGGTGCGGTTTTGAGTGCGAATCCGGCTCAGACAAGTCTCACCCCACTTGACTTCGCATCTCGAAAAAAGTCCGCTTCTCAACCGTGCATTGTCATTACCTTTTGATGACCTTTCTCGCATTGCCTCTGGGACCGAATTGAACACTGCTTGATCCCTTGCAGCTGTTTTGATTCCCCCGGAACGGCCCGTTGTTGATTGCCCCAATGAGCTGGAGTAAGCCCGTCTCGTCTGACAAGTCTTGGGACCACCGCTCGTGGAAGTCCCGCACTACATGGCAAGACGATCAATGGAATTCTTCTTCGTGGAACCCTGGTTGGCAGGATGCCAGTCAACCTGTTTCATCGGGAAAATGGCCCAACAAGTCATGGCAGGATTCTTGGGAACACAAGCCTTCGCCCGACTCCCACGGCCCAGCCACCCCGGATAAGAGGACTCCCATGCGGAACCCCGACCTTAAGTACAGCCCCTCGGGAAAGCCCAGCGGCGCTCCTACCAGTTTTCCGGGTTCGTGGACCACGGACGCCCACCATCATGACACCAAGCCGATATTTGGGCGCACCCTCCCCAACAAAGTGGTGGAAACGGCGTGGAGCCGCCGCAACAACCTTGCTGGTTTGGACCCCTTGCAGGTTCCAGTGTCCCTCTTATGCTATAAAGGCATCGAGAACGTGTCATTGCGTTGGCTCGCAGCCGGCGACTTTGTGTCGGTCATATTTGGCAGATCGATCAAGGAAACCGTTTTATGCGAAAAGCTGATGCAAGAACTTCGATCCCTTGGCATGGATATTGACACCCTCGCCCAGAACCTTTGGCAGAACTCCCATCCCACGCAGGCCCTTGCCCTCAATTCCCAAGAGGCCCGCGCCGAGCTGTTGGCCTTCGTTGCCAAAGAATTGGTCGCCCCCCTACGCAGTCAAGTGACCACTGATCTCATCAAGGCCCAGGAAACCATCAAGAAGTTGGAAATGCAGATTGCTTCTACTGAAGCCGGTAAGGATGCGCCCAACTCATTACCTGTGGCGGCCCCCCCCAGCAAGAAGCGTAGAACTGTTGAGGGTGCCCCTGCGGCGGTTGTCTCCGACCTTGATGGTTTTGACTCCCAACGTCCGTTCCACATGGACTATGTTGTGGCAAACCGCACATTGCACCAGTCGGCCCCCAATGGTCACACCCCCGCGGTCGTCACCAAGTGGCTTAAGAACCTACGCCTTCCGGATGGTGTCGCCTCGGCGTTCAAAGATGCCATGACCTGCTCTGCCGATTCCGCCAAGGATTTAAGCCCGGAACAGAGGTCAAACCTCAAAGACCGCGCCGCGGAATTCGGATTGCCGGTATCCCGTGCAGTGAACATGAAGGATCATGAGCTGTATCGCTGCATTTTGGTGGCATACGCTCTAACCTTCGCTTGACGCGAACCATCGGGTTCTGCAGTGATGAGCGCCAACATGCCTTTGGTTATTTTGCTTTTCTCCCTAGATGTTGACTTCTGGATGGACGAAAACAGTGCGAGCCTTGAACCGTTTTGTTCATTTGCACTTTTGTTGTTCGCACTCTTTGAGTTGCACGC
Source organism: Effrenium voratum (assembly GCA_963377175.1). Taxonomy (NCBI): domain Eukaryota; class Dinophyceae; order Suessiales; family Symbiodiniaceae; genus Effrenium; species Effrenium voratum. Next base: position 50,727 of record CAUJNA010003827.1, read on the forward strand.
GCAACATGGTTTCTCACACGGTGCTTAGCCATGGTAGCTCACAGGTTCGTCGCCCTCTTCGTGTACAGACCGCGATGGATCCCCTGCGCATATTCGACACACACTCCGACATGCTGACCGACATTTTCACACAGATTTCCAAACTAGCTCCCGAAGACTTGCGTGTTTCACAACCTATTCCGACCGCCAAGTTAATACATCTGAGACGGGTTTGCTGCAACTCTGCCAGCAGCTCAGCCTAATTCGAGACGCCGCCTCCGCAAACATTGCCGTGCTGGACCAAATGTTTTAACAACCCGTTCTCGAGATGAACCCTCGCTGAAATTCGATCAGCCCTCGCCCAAATTCGAAGAGCCCGATCTGCCCACTGTGGCATCCGCAGTACAAACCACCTGCAGAACCAGGTTTGTCAAAATCCGTGGAATTCATGCACGCCAGCAGTGAACGGGTTTGCGGCGGTTGCCCCAGACCAGGTGGCTTTCAGCTACGTTTGTCGTGAACGGCGTTACTGACCTATCGGTTCACAGCGGACATCAGTGGACGCATTCGCCTGACGCACAGAGGTTTGCGGCGGTTGCCCCAGACCAAGAAGCTTTCAGCTACGTTCGTGTATGTACCCCGATTTGTCAAATCCGTGCAATTCGTGCATGCCGGCAGGGGGCAGCCGGAAGAGTATGTGGGCGGCTGCCAACGAAGACCCCACATACTTTTCGTGAAACGTACCTGCCTGAGAGCTGCTCCTGGGTCCCGTCGCGGGCAGCTGGAGGGCTCACCCCTAACAATCGCCCTTAAGGCCACTGACTTTGCACGGTTCAGTGCTAACTTGCAACATTTCATCTCATGTTTACGTGTTTGAACGTTTGGTGTTTGACTGCCGACGTGGCATTCCCAGTGTGTGTGTGTGAGTGTGTTCTTTTCCTGCTTAGGTTTCAATCGGCGCTGGGCAGGAAGAGATCAGGAAGGCCTTCCTGCAAGGTGCCAGGCGGGCAAAGAAGGTCACGTGTGCCATATATGTGTGTAACCGATGCCCTAACCCCTGCATCGCCAAGAGCAGTGACCCTTGAGGCGTTGTCACCCGGACAAGGTCTCTGACGAGGAATGGGGAGGTTCAGCACGGGCTCAAGTTTTCCATCAGTCATAGCCAGAGTTGGTCATGAATCCGTGTTTACCCCCATAGATATGTGGCGAGAAGAGATGTTTTGAACCTTAGATTGTCAGTGAGCTTCTTGAAACGCGCTTGAGATGATTTTCGAGCGAGGGGTTCCATCACTTGAGGAGCGCGATTTCGTCGGGCCCTCGTGTGGACAGGCTTCTGGCGCGGCAACTGCTACTTGTTGTTCTACATTTGGATCGCCAACATGCAAGCTGGGTTCAAAACCAGCCAACATGTGCAAACGAGCGTGCGGCAACCCCCCGCTCTCCTCGCAAGGCAAGGATCAGGGGGGGGTTGCAAACAAGGCAACGTTTGCGGAGCTTGGCTCCCCCGCTCGCAATGTCACTTGCGCCTCTTGGATTGTGTTTTCTCTTGTTTTCTTCTGCAGATCCCCTACTTCCAGTAGACTCAAAGTTTATTCTGGCCAAGCAAATGAATGGGTAGGTGTTGATTCCCGACCGTCATGTCGATTGAATGTCAGCCAGGGTTCCAGCGAATGCGCACCCCCGCGCGAGCTGGGTGGGGGGCTGTGCAACAGTGCCGGATCATCTCATCCTGGTCTCCGGGAAGCTGGATTCCTGCGCAAACGATTCGGAGTAACACTGAGCTTGTACATAAACCAGCAATTCATTTGCGAGCAAATAACAAATGTAAACGCTTTGCGCCAGATTCTTGTGGTTGGTTTCGAAGTGTGTTTTGGTTTGCCTTGAAGTGCAGTGTTTTCAGAGTGAGTGAGTCGGCGCCGAAATGCGTGAGCTCGTTCGGGCAAAGGGACAGCTGGTGACTGGGCTGCAACCCTGAAACAGCAGGGTAGCAGGGTGGGGCTTTGGGGTTGGGGTTGGGGCTGGAGGCGACTCGGGCTAGGGCTGGTAGGCGTGGGTGGTCGCTTCGCACTTATACAGCCTTCTTAAAGAAGGGTGTCGTTACTAAGTAGAGCCGGCGGCCGTCCACTCTGGTTGCCTTTGCTTGGAAGATCCCACGCGTTGTCCTCATTGCATCGTCTTGGAAACCTGCTGACGTGTCGAGCTATCTACTTGTCAAGCTGGCTATTCGCTATTTGCTTGTATTTGTTGGGCTCTGTGTTTTTCAGGTTGTCCACCTGTCTAACTTACTCCCTTTTAGTCCAAATATCTGGCAAGTTAGGCTCCTGTTAAGCTAGCTGTTTGTCAGACTATCTGTTTGCTCAGCTATCTACCAGTCTATCCATGAAGCTACCTGTCAAGCTACTTGTCACTACTTGTCTGAATCCGATTGAGTCGCTTCTTGACGGGCAGAAGGCGGCCAGCTTGACAGAGACATAGCTCGACAAATGGCTGGCTCGACAGACGGGTGTTTCTCTAAGAGTAAAAGTACACACCCCAAAAGTACATACCCGAAAATAATGGAAACACCTTCTCGGGGTGGGGACGTGTGCTTGCCACTTTCGCTGTTAGCCTATGCCAGGCGCTACTCGTGATGGTTTGTGTCCAGCCCCGGGATGGCAAGAGCAGTCTGGGCAGAACCACGCCCAGGTGATGCCCCAGATTTCTCATTTTGAGACCGGTGCTGAGGAACCTCATGTCGATCAGGGCAAGCCCCAGTTCAATCGTGATCCCGACAAAGAAGATCAACCTCCTAGCCAGAAACAAGGGCGACGCGGCGATGTTCACGATAGCGCGAGGGAGGCGGGAGAATGCAAAGCGCTTTGCCGACAAATCGTTGACAAGGAAGAAGTGGCCGATGAAGCGGAGGTGAGCGACGGCGGTGTATTCACCAACGATGAAGCAACGCAAGACGGAGAGGTCGGTTTCTTCGGCGACGACAAAATGAACCTCAGCTTCAACGCCAGAACAAGGCCGTGTGCGCTGTGTGGATGAGGCACCAGACGCTGGCTACATTGCCGGGTTCATCGCTGCCGCGCTGTGCAATTACTGGCCGCAATTTGAAAGGAACGAGCGCAATGAGAGAAAACAATTTGTCCAACCACATCGGTGACAAGGCGAGATATCATCCTTTTCCATCGCAGGGATGAAGATGGAGTTGTTGCGCCACTGACGAAAGATCAATTCGATGCTGTTTTCAGGGTATACCGATGAGATTGAGTCGCAGCACTGGAATGTTGTTGGTCAACGCATCCTGTGACATCGCTGGACTGATGATGTGGCCCGATGATGAACCTCTAACTGCAAAGGGGGGTGTCGTAAATCACTGGTCGCCGTGTTTATGTTTCCTGGCGTTCTACAGAGCAGGCGGACAGTTCCGTTCTTGCTTTACGAATTTTTCATCCCTGCCTGGCTCAGTGCCGGTGGGCGTTACAAATCAACTGTGTTGCTCCTGCCCATTCACGGAGAGGACTTCCGTGGCCTCGTTAGCACTTACAGGCGCAACGCCTTTCGACAACTTTTTGAGCTTCTTTAGATTAGATCACCCAAACGCGTGTCGCCCGCTGCGACAAGTCCAGCCTCCTGCGCAATTACGATGCTCTCAGGCCAATGCCCGCTTTCTCCAGCTCCGCGCGGCGTATGAGGCGGGCGGTGCGTCGCTTTCCTTCCACGCGCCGTGGTCAAAAGGCCAAAAGGGAAATTCCGTCACCAATCTGCAGACCAGTCAACGCAATGCCACGCGTGGCAGACGGTTGGTCATGTTATGTCCTGTTTTTCAACAGCGTAGGCGGGCAAGTTGGGGCAAGTGGCAGGGCTTTGTCATCTTGCCCGATGGGAATGAGCCGGGCACTCCCGTGCCAGGAGCTTACAGCGGCGACGGCGAAGGCGACAACGTTCGCTGCCCCAGTGAAGGAGATGGGATGAACAACCGCCTGATATCAGCTTTTCAACGTCGTCGTGTCCTTGTTTCTACCCATAGTTGACGATTCGATTTTCGCAATTTGGCACAAGCCGCCTCAACGTAGGCCCGTTGCAGGTGAAGTCAGAATTTCTTTGGCAAAGGGTTCTGTGAACCCAGCCTTCACCTAGATTTGGTTTGCTTCCAAGGCCGCTCAAAACCACAAACAAATGCGCTGCGAACTTGCCGCTCAATCTGGATAAACACCTCAGAGGTGTGTTGCTTAGGTGGGACGAGACAAAGTGGAGCAGGCGGGCCAGTCGCAGTATAATTTTTCCCCCAGACAAGGTGCTGTCGGCTGTTTTTGTGTGTGGAGGCGGGTGATTCGGGCGCATTTTTCAGCATGCGTCTCATGAGGGGGCAGAAAAATGCAGGCATGTGGAAGAAATGGACCGCATGAAGGCGCGGTACGCTGTTGTTCCGGTCGCTGCGGTCGACTGCGCCGAGTTTCCACTGGAGAATGTGTTCTCCCGTTTCTGGACCCGCAAAAGTACGGGATTTAAATGGAACGCAGGGCATGCAGAGAAGGCGAGATAGAGAGACTCTCCCTCTCTCTCGCTCTCTCTCTCTCTCTCTCTCTCTCTCTCTCTCTCTCTCGCCCTCTCTCTCTCTCTCTCTCTCTCTCTCGCCCTCTCTCTCTCTCTCTCTCTCTCTGTCTCTCTCTTTCTCTCGCTCTCTCTTCTCTCTCTCTCTCTCTCTGCAAGGGTTTGGAGTGTGTATATTTTTCTGAGACCTGTTTGTTTTTTTGATCCACTTATTTTTTTGGTTTACCTTGTTTGTTCTTTTTGATCCGGCGCCCCCTCCTTCCCGCCCCCCATCTGAGACTTCCAACCCCCCCCCCACCCGCCCTTCCTTCAACGATAAAATGGCCATGAAGACATTCCCAGGTGTTGCCTTCTTGCGGGAAACCGCCAAGCACTCAAGAAGGTTTATAAACTTTCCTGCAAGTTTATGAACCTTATGTAGGCTTATTGCGTAGCAAATGGATACTGTTGTTTGGGACAAAAGGTTTGCGAAGAACACAACCTGAGCAAATTCTACGAAACACTGCGTTTTGCAGCATTTTGTTGGACCCCTAATCCCTTGAAATGTCCTTTCCATTTTGGAACACCTGAAACCTAGAATCTGGAGATCAGAATCCTGGAAATGTCTAATGTTGGATTCTCCAAGCCTCATAATTTGGAGCCGGGAGTCCTCCAACATGTCCAAAATGTAAATTCCTTTCCAAATAAGACTATACTCTGAATTGCGTTGGAATGTTGAATAGAATTGAGTAACGACATAGTTCACCACAATTCATAATTCATCATAATTTCTATATGTAATCAGAATTTGAATAGGAGTTTCTTTCCAGACAAGGACAATTCAAATTTAAGTAGAGTTGACATATACTACAATGCGGACAGAATGAACGAAGTATTTAAATTAGGATTCCCTTCCCAAATATGACTTAAATTTGAATAGAGCTTAATCCGGAAAGAATCAATTTGGCCTTTGCAACCAAATCTAATAGCGGGCAAATATTCCCAGCCTCCCAAAATTGGTGTGGAGATTTGTTTGGCATGTGCTCAGAGCTTTCATTAGGATATTTTGTGCTTTTGGGTGTGGGCAGGTTGCAGAGCTCAAAGCTGCAAGCAACATCATTTTTTGAATGTTTGTTCCCCGGTGTGCTCAACACCACTATAAAAAAAACTAGTGTAAGCCAGACTCGAATCTGAAAACGGAATCCGTTTTTGCTTTGTTGCCTTTCAAGCTTAAAACAAAACACATTTGATGTCAAATAGAAGGTAAAACAGCCAACATAATACTGCATTTTGCAGTGCCTTCAGGCATTTGCCAGCACGAGGCACGCAGAGTAGAGTTGACACCTTCAACAGAAGAGAGGAAAGGTAGGCTCTGGGGCAGGCGAGTGACCATACATATGGTACAGCGTTGCCACGCCCCCCCCCCCCCCCCGCCCCCCGCACCCCCCCCTCCAATGGTCATGGGTCAGACAAGTACCAACCCCCCCCCCCGGCGTGGTGGTCCTGTGGTTGGGTTGTGCTGGTTTAGCGTTGGTTTAGGGTTGGTTTAGAATTGGTTTAGGGTGTATGTAGGGTGTGTTTATGGTTAGTTTAGGGTTAGTTTAGGGTTGGTTTATGTTGATTTAGGATTGGTTTAGGGTTAGTTTAGGGTTGGTTTATGTTGATTTGGGTTTGGTTGGTTTAGGGTGTATTGAGGGCTAGTTTAGGGTTGGTGTATGTTGATGTAGGGTTGGTTTAGGGTTGGTTTAGGTTGAGAGGTTTACGGTTTAGGGTTTGGTTTAGGGTTTGGTGTAGGGTGTATTTAGGGTTGGTTTAGGGTTAGTGTAGGGTTGGTGTATGGTTGGTTGCGGGTTGGCTTGTCCTGGGTGTGGGGGTGCTGGGGAGTTCAGGGGGTCGGGGTGGGGGTGGGACTGTAGGCGCCAGGATCCGGGGGCTCGGGGTGTCCGGCCGGGGGGGCATACCATCTTGGGGGGGTGGTAGCAACACGGAACACGGTACCATATACATATATATATATATATATACATATGCGTAAATAGGAAGGAGTGGCGAACCCGAAACCGAAATCGGAGAATGGCCGTTTCCCAAGTTCCCGAGCCTGACATGCAGCCCGAGGCCTCGTTCCAGGAGTTCGAGCGACAGCGCGAGCAGTGTGAGAGCCAGCTGCAGCGCTTGCAGCAGGAGAGGGCGCCGTGCCTTGAGATCCTTGAGCCATGAATCCTCCAGCGTACAAGGGAGACCTAAACGAAAGCGCTGCTTCATTTTGGAACTTCTGGTTCAAATAATGTTGGACTAAACGACCAGACCCATCGCATGGCGGAGTGCAGGCCATAAAGAAGAGGATGGTGAAGGAGAAGACTGGGTGGGGTGGGGGCACGAGGTGCATAGCAATGAACTTAGTCTGGCTGCGGTGATATTGGCCTGACTGCGCTAGCTGCATACTGTAATTGCGCTGGAGCCGGTTCGCTTGGCAACCAAACTGCTGCTGCAGAAGGCTGCTAAATCTTTGTCTCCACAGCTGGCAGCTTTTGCAGCATGTTCAGGGGCAGGAAAGTTGGTTGGCAAGTTGGAAAGTTGGAAAGTTCATTGTGTTCATGCGCGCGAAAATCTCGCCGTCCATTCCCACCGCTCGAATTCCCAGTGTCCAGGAGAGGGCGTCGAAGGAGCCTAAGCCGCAGCCTCTGACGAGGCGGGCTCCCACTTTTTCTTCTTTTTTTTCTTCGCCTGGAACCGGTCCAGCGATGCGAACGCGCTCCCTGGCTGAATGCACCAAAACTTCCTGGCCCCCGAAGCGGGGCCCGCCAGGAAGCAACAGAAAAAGCTCCAGAAGCAGGCTGCGGGGATGACGGCCGGCGAGCTGGTGGCTTGAGCTGGAATGGTTGAATTCGCCCCATTTGATCGCAACCATGAGGTGAAGTCTGTCCGGTTTTGTTTGTCCTCCCCCAAATGCTGTTTGAAATTGTGGGTAACTTTGGGGTGGTAGCTTTCAATCTTACATCCTTTGATTGCAGCGCTCCAACTTGAACGGGGCCGTTTCATCTTCGTCGCTGTCAGGCGTCTCCCAGTGTTTCAGTACATGGTTTTTCTTCTGAATTCCTTCAGGGGTGCTCGCGATACAAAAGGGTGCGAAACCTTCAGATTCCCTTTGTCCCATGCTTTGCTTTTTTGCCCGATCGGGTGCTTGTTGGAATGGCAGAGCGGCTGGGCTCATGCTTGGCAGGAGCAGCAGAAAAGGGCGGCCAAGAAACAGCCAGGCTCGGATTTGCTGGCGCAGCCGCAAGGCAAAGCAGAAAATAGAATTGCTATTCTCAGACAGGTGGCTCAATTGAAATTCTCAAGTAACGGGACTGAGGCATTCCTATTCTGAGAAGAAGGTTGGGGTGAGTTTTCATGGGCGCAATCAGTGACTACTTTCGTTATTCTGTGTTGCCTTTTCTGACCTCTAGAGGAAACACACACACAAACGGGGGTTGAGGGTTGAGGAGGTTCAAGCCAAAAAAAAAGAGGTTGGTTGCATTGGAAGGCCCTGTTTTGTTGCAGGTGTTCTTAGCAGCCCGTCGCAGGTGGAACCTGATCAATGGCTTGATAAACCGACTGGGTGTAGGTGTGTGGGTCTCATGTCATCTGAGAAGGCCTTTTGAAAGCCTCATACGCTATGTCCTCAGTTGCCCCACCCCTCAGCTGCCAGACGCTGAGCGCGGAGATTCGCCGGAGGAGCGGCCGCGTGGCGTGTTCGGACATCGCAGAGCCGGGTTGAGGAATCCGCCGGTAACACAAGCAAACTTGAAAGAGAGGGGCTTTGCTTTCCAAGCTGTGCCCGTTTTTGTCGTTCCTTGTTTTCCCCGGCTTGGCTAGCGCAGGCTAATTTTCCCCACGCTTGAGTTCGTAAAAAGGGGCTCCGGGATTAAACCCACCATCCACATTCACCGGGCTATTTGCCGGTGCTACGCAAAAGCGCTCAAGCCCCCATCTTCTGCTTGTAGTTCTCCTGCCGCATTTTTCTCATCGTCCATCCGAGACCTTGTGATGTTGGAGCTGATTCGAGGTGTTGCACCTCTTCCTGATTGCCGTGGGACTCTCGCACGCTGTAGCTGCACCAGCACTCGTCCTTGCACTCCGCCAAGAACCTCATTCTACGCCTTACCCCCAGCAAATCCTGCATTGTTGTCTCGCTCGCTCTCCTCCGACCCACACGAACTCCGCCCTGTGGTCGGCCTTGCATAGATCCCCTTGTTCTGGTCCGACCCACACGCTCTTTGTCTTGCCGTCGGCCTTGCGTAGATCCCCTCGCTCTCGTCCAAAGACCCCTCGGAAGCTGCTGCCACTCAAGCCCCTCAGTCTTGATGTTCCCCAGCTTCCACTTCCGCCCCCATTATCCCAAAGGACTTCAGCTCGTCGATCTACCCTGATGTCCACCTTCTTCTCCTCGGACATCACCCTCATCATCTTCATGGTTCCATACGTCAACACCTTGTCGACCACTTGATGACCATAGCTGCCCCCACAGCCATCAGCAGCACTCCTACCACATATCACTCAGCTCCATCCATGAAGCTCATGGATGCCTTGCCATCCGCGGACATGCCCTTTGCGCTTGCAATGAGGCTCGCGTCAACAGCCACCAGAACACCTAGAATTGGAGGGCAGCCCGATGGGCAGTGCTGCCTAGCGGAAACGGCTGCAGACCTGCTCTGGCCATCCTGGGGTGGGTCCGGTTCATGTTCCCTGGACCTCTTATCTGTGGGCGGTTCATCTCCTGGCGATCTTGTTTTCCCTTTTTCAGGCCCAGTGGCTCTTTTTAGTGACCCATTCAGCATTCCTAACTCCACCATGAAGTTTCCAAAGTCTTGAGCAACTTCGCGAGCCCATCCACCACCAACTGCGCCCCCGGCATGTGCTCCAGGACCCACTCACCCTCCTCCAACGCCCACCTCAGCGCCGATGCCCTTATCCTCAAATGGCGTGTCCGCCAATTTCCAGCTCCATTCGACGCCAGGCTGACGCCATATTGTCACCATACATCCTTTTCTGATGAACTTTCTCTCCAGCAACCACCTCTGCCAATGCCACCAGCGCTCGTCCCCCAGCTCGCCCTCCGCAGTGCTCTGAGCTACAAACGGTTGGCGCACTGACTCCCAGCAAATCGGAGCTCCGTCCACAAAGCCAATGATGCCCTGCACACTCCTGTCCTCACCTCCCGAAGCAAGCGAGATGTCCGTGAATACCTCCACCATGTTGTTCTGCCTCTTCAAACCCTGGCCTTCCCGCGATGCCCGTCCCTTCACCGGACCATAGTTGAGTACTCGCCCAGAAGTTTCCTTCACATACTTCAGCACCTCCTTTCCCATGGTTACCACCGCGACCCCCTTTCTGGTCCACCTCCACATCGCCGCCACTGCCATCGCAATATCAGGCCGCGTCTTCGATGCAAGCCAGAGAAGAGCTCCGGTGAAAAAATAAAAACAACAATACTAATTACTATATTTGATCATTTTACACATTATTCTATTGATTCAAAACAAAAAGATTCTGGTTTATGTTGGTCTGATTTAAATAGTTTAAATACAATTAAAAAACATCATAATTGGAAATTATTTATTATTCAGTCAAATCCTGATGATCTTTCTATTAATAATAATAAATGGGCACACAAATTGTTATATATTATATATATATATATATATATGTTTTTTTGTTTTGATAGGTTTGGTGTAACAAGACAAAAATGGTTTGTTTTGTCTTTTTTTTTTTAAAAAAAAAAATTTTAGTTTTGTTGTTTTTATCTTTTTTTTGTTTTGTTTGTCTTTTTGTAGGTGATTATTTGTGTATGTGATTGTCTGTATAAAAACAGATAGGTTTGTGTCAGTTTGTAAGGAAAAGTGACTGGTTTGTATACAATGAGAGCTGCACCTCCTCTGGGCTACCATCCTTGGTCTCATCATCGGACCTCCGTAGCTTCCTGGATTCCCCACTTTGCCGTCAAGTCCTCCGCAAAGGTCTTCTGGTTCACCAAATATCCCTCTCCCTTCTTGTACACCTCAAAGCCACAAAACCTCATCGGCACTTCCTCGGTTGCCCATTCTGCAGGCGACAGCCTCCAATCTCCTTCATTCATCCTTGCTCTAGCTGCCTCAAGCCTCGAACTGCACCCGTGTTCACCTCCACGATCCGCCACAGGTTCGGCTCTTCTCGTCGTCAACCCGTACACGGCCTTGTCGATGACCCACACTTTGTCTTTGCTCGCGCTCCCCAGCTCCTTGAAGATACCCGCAACCTCCATGACTAGGAACGCAGCGTGGATGTCTGTACAGAGCATGCTCCATTTCCGCTGCCCAGCCGTCCTCGGGACCATCCTGAACTGCAGCCCATCAGCTCCTCCTGCATAGAGCTTCTCCGCATCCTTGCCCGCCGAGAAATTCCCGCAGACCACTCCCCGGACCTTCCTCCTCATCTGGAGACTTCCTCGTGCACACCGCCTTTGCTGGAAGCACCTCCACAGGGCCTGTGATGTCCTCAATGTTTCTCGCAATCGGCTTCACCACCTTCCTCTCCACCAGCGCAGCATACTCCTTCTTCGCCGCCTCCCTCCAGCTCTCCAGTTCACCTCTCACTTCTCCCACGCTGATCGTCTTGGTGGCCAGCCGCACCTCTTTTGCCCTTGCGGCTTCTTCTACCTGCATGCCATTCAGCGCCTCGATGTAGCCCCATCGTGGAAGCCCTTCTCGAAGTGCAAGCCACATCTCTTGATCCTCTCCCGCATCCAGGATCTCCAACTCCTCTTTCCGTCGCATGCTTATGCCATTCTTGAAAGGCAACTTGATCTTCCGCCTTCTCGACGATCATCGTCAACCGCCTTTTTGGGCCTCCCTGCCCGTCAGCAGGTCGGGCTGGGTCGATCACTTCCTCCGGTTCCTGGAGATCCGTGGACCCAATATCCACCCGAGGCGCCGACATCGCCGGGCTCCCTGTCGAGGCGCCAGTGGTACCTCTCATTCTTCGGCTCCTCTTCTTCACGGCGATCGTTCCCCACGGCAATAGTTCTTTTGAAGGCAATCCCACATGCCTCAGAGCCATCGGCCATGAGGTGGCCTCTTCTTCTCCTGCCTTGAGTAGGGTTCTTGTTGCTCTCTTCAGCACCCAATCTCAGCTTCTACCCTCTCATTCTCCTTGAATGCGTCTCCAGGAACCGTAGTCTAAACCATGTTCCTATCCTCCGCCCAGCGCTTCACCTGTGCTGTCTGTAGACCGCGCGTAGATCCTGGCAATTGCTGGGAAGACATCCGAGACCTTTCTCGATGTGATCGGCTCCACGAATGTGAGGTTTGTCACCGCATTCTGAGCCTCCTCAACCAGCTTTTCCCACACATCCCTGATCTCTTTCTCGGCCTCTTTCTCCGGCACTTTGTTTCAGTCGTCTTTCTCTTCCAACATATCTAGCTCTATGTCCCCGAAATCCTCGGGCACCGCAGCCTCATAGTGCTCTTCCAGAAGTGATTTTCTTCCTCGGTTTGTTGGGTAGGTGTAGACCGCTGCCACGAAGTAATTCGCTTGACACCGCTGGTCCTTCCCACTAGCTAGCCGCCCTGACAAGTCCACCGACAACGTGTAAGCCTGTGGATGTTGTATCCGTCGATGAGGTCGGCCTCTGCCTTGACTTTCCACACATGTTCTGCAATCTCGACGGGCTGGCTGATGATCACATTGGAAGTGCCTCTTCCACTGTTCCTTCGCCACCGCACTCAAAGGCCGAAGTGCTCTTTGTTCACCATGCTCTACATCATCCCGCCTCTGCAGTGCCTCTTTGGTGGCCTGCACCAATCCAGACGCGCAAGCAGACCACCGCTTTGTTTTTACGATCCTCTCTGCTAAGACCTTCGACCACTCTTCTCCTCCTTGCCCAGGTCCGGAAATTTCCCCCTGTCCCTGCAGCTCTTCCAGGTTCGTAGCCAACGTCGTAGGCTTCCGTCTCTCATAACCAAGAGGTCCTTGATCCAGATGTATCAACTCCAACGCTTTCCACGCCTGGTCTGCACGCTCACCAAATCCTCCCTCGGCATGTCAACCCTATAATCACCAGGATCCCGAGGTTGTTCCTGTATGTACCCCACCTTCGGCAACTCCTTTTGTCTCGCTGTTTCCTCTGCGACCACATAGATAGTCATCATCCTCAGCCAAAGAATGGAGTCCCCCTCTACCATTTCTCGCTCCTGCTGCGTGAGGTCCAAGAACCCATAGGGATGTTCCTCACTCCGCAACGGTCTTGGTCCCGGCGATCTCGATCTGCACGCTGAAACCGTCCTGCACGGAGGTCCTCCCAGGATCGTCGCCGCCTTTCCGCTCTTGGCCAGCGACAGCAGGTACCCACAGACATCTTCATGGTGTAGGTCCTGTACAAAGTGATTAGCCTTGTCAAGACAAACAATTACCGTGCCGTCCGTTTCCGTCCCGCCTCTTCTTCTTATCTCCAGAGAACAAGTGCAGCTGTATTCTCTTCGCCCGCTCTATTGTCCTCCTTCTTCTTCTTCTTTTCCAGGGCAACTTCTCCAGGTTGTACTCCTGCTGCACCACCAATTATCCAGGATTTGGTCCGGAACGTCCACGTAGAACTCTTTCAACGCCTACTTCCTCATAGGTGGGCTTCTCCGCCATCTCATTTCCATCTGCTCGATCCGAAGCGCGATGCCCTCTTCAACCATTGGACAGCCACCAATCATTTTTACCTCTACCGGGACTCCCATGAACGCAACCTCGCGCTTGCCGTTGCTCCAGTTCACGTAGCCCTCCGTCATGGCGCCCGTCGGAACAATGCGTCCCCTTTTCCGCCAACGTCAGCGTCTCCAGCTTCCTCCACTTGCATTTCTTCGCTCGGCATCCATTCTCAGATATGAAGTGCCGGCAGTTGACCACGTCCTTTTTAGCGGATCCGAATAGCTCCAAATTCCCCCCACCGTTGGCGCGGAGTCCAAACCCAGCTGCGACCTTGCCACCCTGAAGGCTTGAGTTCCACCCCTGTTCACAAGCTGCGTCACCTCCGTCGCCGCCGCGAGCAATGTAGGGTCCGGGAGCGAGGCTCATTTCATTCGCCCGCAGGTAGTATCTCCGCCATTCTCGCAAGGCCGTTGCCGCTTCTGCGACTCCCTTCAGTAGACCTAGGTCCGTGAGTTTCTTCAAGATCAGGGACCCCGCGGAGGTGATTTCCCTCGCCAAGATCAGCTCCTTGCGGATTTCCTCCGGCACTGCCTTCAACAGAAACATGACCCCCCTCTGCTCCGTTCGAAGGAATCTCGGTGTCTTCAGCTGCTCCGGAATGTCCACCGAAATCTTCAGCCGGTCCAGCGTCGACTTCAGCCAGGTCTCGTACAGCTGCTTTGCCTGCTCCATGGTGCCCGTCCACCATTCCGCCGCTCCCTGTAAGAGGTCACTCATTTGCGGCCCCACCAGCGCAAGCCAGTCTCCCAACGTCAGCGGCGAATGGTCGTACATCAGCTCCGACAAATCAACTCTTCCACCCGCACCTCCCGATTCAACCTGTTCCACGACCGACTTGGTAACTGGATCATCCCAACTCCTGTTCCAGTCCCGCCACGGCTGCCATGACTCGCTTTCCACCAATGGTCATAATCCTCGTCTTCCCAACGAGGTTGCCAACCACCATCTTCGGCCCGAGGATGTTCATGAGGTGGATTTCCGGCCGGCATCATTTTCTCCACCAGGCGTCCGCTCCTTACGAGTTGGTGATCTCGATCTCGGAGACATCGCAGGTCGATCCCTCGGAGGGGGAGGCGGTGCCGGCGGAACCATGGGTGTAGCAAAGACCCCTGCCGGCGCAAATACCCCAACTGCTGCTGTAGCCTGGTCCTTCCAGAACACCCCCGCTTGCCATTTCCTCCTTTCTTTCCTCAAATCCTCAATGATCCCGAACAGGTACTTCCGCTGCTGCTCCAATCCTCGTATCTTCCGACATGCCTTCATGAAGTTCTTTTCCGTCTCGTGGGCCAGGTCCATCTCCCCAATAAGCTCATCATCATCTGCCTTTGAGGAAGCTCCGGAACCCACACCTTGTGCTCATCTATCCACAGTCCAGGTTCAAGGGTGTCAGCCTTCCCGACCCAGTCGTCGGTTCCCTTTTCCTTTCATCACCGCCTTGATTCCTTGTCCTTCTGCACGCCTCTTCCCATGGACGCTGATCTCTGACATCTTCATCATCTTCATCTTCTTCCCGTTGAAGATCTACTGTCCCTGAGCGACCTCTGTCCCCCAACCGAGAACCACCATGATCTGGTTGCCGAGCCCCACCAACACCTGGTCGTAGGACTCGATTCCCAGGACGCCCACGTTCTTCATCGAGCCCTGGAACATCTTCCGGTGGTAGTCCTTGCGCATTCCCGGCTCGACCGCCTCCTCCAGGCCGTAGATCTCTTTCCTGCCCTTGTTGATGCCCATCACCAGCTCCTTCATGTGGGCCTCCTCCTTCACCATTCATCATGCCGGCTTGTTCCAATTCCATTTCCAGGTCCCGCTTTACTTCGCTCCAGAGCTCTTCCGTCCCTGTCCTGCTTCCCGCAGCTTCTGGATGTCTACCAATCTCATGATCTTGCCGCGGAAGATCTGTCGCAGGAGCGTCACCAGCACCTGCCCATATGTCCTTCTTGTTCTCGACCTTCTTGGGGCTCACAGTGTCCGGGACCTTCGGCAGACCTTCGGGCCTCGCTGCATTCAGTTTCGCCCCTGCACTGCCCGTGAGCTCCAGAAAGGATTTATGTCTCTGACCTCGACCTCATCATGCATCACGGCCATCCCCGCGTCCATGCTCCTCGATCTTCTTCTCCTCATCCCGGCATCCATGTCCGCGAGGAGAGGCTCTCAGTTTGGGCTCATGGGTTTGCTCAAAGTGTGGTGTGATGCAGGTTGGAATGCTAAGCCCAGGTGGGTCCTCATTTTTGGCCATGGGGTGCCAGATTTTGCGGACTGCTTTGACCAGCAGGAGCAGGAGCCACAAGTGCCGCTACTGCAAGAAGGCGCGCAGCGGTGGGCTCGGGGTTCCTCCCCGTAGGTCTCATGTTAGTTGGCGGGAAGGCATTTTTGGCAAGAGACCTCACGCACTTTTTCAAGCACTGAAGCCTTTACCCACTACGCGGTTCCCAAAAGATTAAAGATGAACAATGCGCCTTGTTCATTCTTACTCCCAGGGCCGTCTTTGATTCAGGAGACTCCACACACCTGTTCAAACGCTGAAGCTTTAACCCACTACGCGCTTCCCAAATGATTAAAGATGAACACTGCGCTGTGTTCATTCTTAATCCCAGGGCCATCTTCGATGGGAAGCAGCATTGAAGAGCGGATTGCGGATTGTGCGGTTTACGGATTATCCATGCGGCTATTTTCGATGCAGATTATGGCTTGCAAGAGGCACGCCAGATTCCGTTCCCTGCTTCTAAAGTACACTGACGAGAGCCTGTAGGTCTGTAGGTCGCCTGCGACGTTGCTCCAGGCAGCCTGTTTGGTGGGTGTGATGTGCTCAAAATGCATTTTAGCAGAGCCGCGGCCCAGCAGGTCGGTGTTTTCGGAGAGATTGTTGTCCATTGCAACTGGGGCACCCAGACACAGATAACGACATGACAAAAGGAGCTTTGCCAGAAGAGGGGGGCTTCATCGTCTCCAGTTTCATCCCTTGACAGGGGATGTGCCTTGTGCACACATTGGCCTGTACTTTCTTCCATGGCTCCCCTGCCGGATCCTCAGTTGCTCACCCCCACCCCTGGCGGCTGACGCCAGGCGCTGAGCGTGGAGATTCGCCGGAGGAGCGGCCGAGTGGTGCGTTCGGACATCCTTGTAGAGCCGGGTTGAGGAACCCGCCGGCAACACAATCAAACCTGTCAGAGAGGGGCTGTGACCGTTTTCGTCGTCTGCCCCATATCGCTGAGCCTAGTTTTGACGCGCGTTGTGGGTTTGTTTAAAGTGTGGCGGGATGCAGGTTGGAATGCTGAGCCCAGGTATATCCTCCTTTTGGGCAATGGGGTGCCAACCGCCCAGCGTACCCCAAGCTTCTTTGACACCTGGAGAAGGTTTGGCCAAATTAAACATCCTAGTTGCGGTGCTGCACATGCTGATCTGGGAGAACCCAGGTAATACACAGCCGCAACCGTAAAATTACTGCGTGCATGCTGGGTTTTTTTTTGAGGGTTTGGACTGCCGGGGTGGACCTCAGAACTTGTCACTCATGTTGAAGTAGATCTGATTGAAGCAGGGGATGCGCTGCGAGATGGTGGAGGCTGCCGGGCAACCCGGCACCGGTCAGTTCTTAGCGCGCCGGCACTAGGAGGCGTCAAGCAGCTTCTGGGCAATCCTTGCGGCTTGCTGCTGCCTGGGTTGGGAGTCCCAGTCAGGCAATCTGGGTAGCTCGTCCAGCACGGCAATAAGTGAGCGATGTAAACTAGGCAGGTCTTGGTCAGGCGCCACACGCACTGCAAGTCTGAAACGCATGTTGAGCGAGGTGAGTAGCTCAATTTTCAACTAAGACAAGTGAGCCCAACAAACCAAGCCAAGTTGACAAGGTGAGGTGAGTCAAAGAACAATCGCTCACATGTTTGCATGGGTACTTTTGAGAAGCCATGCAATGTCTGCCGGGAAGCCTGTGAGCCAGGGTCCTGGTAGTTTTCTGCCAAAGCGAACCAATATTTTTTTGTGCAAAATCAAACAAACAAACTTTTGAGAAAGTAAACAGATGGGGATGTGGAGGAAAGTGAGTCTCACACTGAGCAATGGCAGCTAGCTCATCGCAAGCAACGCTTGAAGTGCACAAAGAGGGATTGTTGGCTTTCTTTTCTTTTGGGACGGCCCCTGTCCACGTCCATGACTTCCTAGATTCTAGACACTTGGCAACTTGTATCTATCAGATTCTCAGAACCACAGCCACCACTCATGCGTGAAGCTGCCCCTCCCCCCTTGCACAATAACTTTTGACAAAGATGCTACTGTGTCATTCGAGCTTCGAGACCGCCTGAGGGAGCTGACATGTGCATCGGACCTTGGGCCAGGATCGTCCTCTTCATGGTTCAGAATTTCGGCACCCTTTTGACGTTGTTTCATTTCTCCGGGCAGCTCAAGGGCCCAAGGGAAACCGACCCTTCTGAGTGCGGCCGTCAAGGTGATCCACAGCGCTTCTCATACGTGCTTCTTTTGACTTGTCGATTCTGTATGTATAGTTGCTTTCAACGTCGATTTGACCCCATGTCGAGACGGTGTTTCTTCGAGGGCACGATGTGAGGCCAATTGTCATGCCTGCCTTTCCGTCAAGTCTCCGGGTGCTGTTGAGCTCTGAGGCTCCGAAGGTAGAGGCTGGGCCGGCCTTTGGAAACCAGATTGCTCAATCTAGTGCGCAAAAAAAGAGCTGAGACGACGCGTAATCACTGAAGTGTACAGTAGCTTTGGGGCGATTCTTTCGTCCTAGGGGGACGCGGTGCCCTCCATGATAAGCTCACCGCCAGTATGCCATGTGCGTACTTGTTATGAAGAGTCAGTGAGTCAGCGGTCAGGAAAACAGTGACCCGCATGCCTTCGTCCGGGCCAAGACCCACGCCTGCCGGGGCTCTGGAAGAGGAAGGAGCGATGGGCAACGACTGCAAAGACACACAGCCGGTGGCTGGGGTGGCTGTTGTTGTCTTGGTTTGTGGTTACAGAGTCTATAATCTCTCTTTCTATTTTTCCTTGTCATCTTCACCAAAGCACAAATGTAGGGTTCAACAAGTTTATGCAGCAAGCCTATGCAGCAAAGCGCTTCAGTTGCTCTTACAGGTGCAAGCTCAAGGCCGGACAAGCGCTCGTAGTCACACGCCCACAACTCTACCAGAGAACGACTGACATGACTGACATGTTCTGACTTTAGTGTGACGTTGCCCCTTGAATCAAGCGCCTTGTAACTTGTAGCGGCTTGGCATCCGCAACCTCGATACAGTTGGGGCCAAAATGCTCAGCCAAAGTGATGCAGTCCATTCACCACTTGCATTGCGAGAAAGGACGTAGTTTTGCTTTTCTACAGCACAGAAGGGATGGCACAGTGTAGTGATATTGAAGTTAGCAGGGCAGCTCAGTGTGTAGTGTGTGTGATTTGAGCTCAGCATGTAGCGCGACATTTCAATGTAAGCAAAGATCAGGATTTAGTGTGGTCTCAGTTTGCCAGCCAGTGGTGCGGGTCTTGCTTGGTTTCCCTAGTTGTACTTAGGTGTCAGGACGATGGTCTTAGATGTGGACCGGCCAGATCCATACAGCTTGCCCCCAATTGTTCTGGGCTTAGCTCAAAAACAGTTACAGACAAATTTCAGGTAGCGATCTGCTGGCCACTATACCATCTTCACTATTTCGGCATGAAGCCACAAACACGTCTATGGGAAAGCGGCAGAAGCAACCTGTTAAGCGGCAGGTTAATCTGCCAAACGGCTTCCTCAACAGAAAGGGGCGGGGCGATCTATGCCTTCTCTACTGGTTGCCCAATAGGTTGACAATTCCGCTATTCATTAGACAATATGTTATGTAAAAGGCAGACATGGCTGGCCGGCAACAGGTGGAAACACAAAATGTCGACAGTTTGGTGCTGGTGGAAAGTGTATTTGATCAAGAACTCGCTTTGCTGTGTGGACCCACTGCGATGTCGGAGTCGTGCAGGAGTCGAGGCAGGCAGTTGGTCGCGGGTAGACAATGTCAAGTGTCGTAAGGCGAAGGCCGTAGCAAGCCGCTACCTTGAGCAATGTGTTGCCTTTGGATCAGGGTATGCAAGTTCC